>VFFE01008394.1:1042302-1115089 GCA_008921705.1 Burhinus oedicnemus
TCACACTCACACACATGCACACACACACACACTCACACACATGCACTCACACACACACTCACACACACACACACACACACACTCACACACACACTACACACACACACACACACACCCACACACCCACACACACACACACACCCGGGCGGGGGGCGCTGGGCCCCGGCCCGTCTCCCGTTGCCATGGCGACGCTGCCGGCCGCAGCCCCCGCCGGGCCTGCAGCAGGCGGAGCGCAGCCGCTACGGGGCCGTGCGGCCGCGGCCCGCGGCCCTCCCTGCACCCGCCCCGTGAGGGAGCGGGGCTGCCCCGAAGGGCTCCAGCGGCCCGGGACCCCCCCCCGCCATCCCCGCCGGCAGGGGGCGCCCTTCCCCCGGAGGGCGCCCAGTCCTCCTGGCCCGCAGGGGGCGCGGCGCGGCGCGGGGCCGGCCCGCCTGCCGCTCTAGCCGCCGGCGGCGGTGCTCGTCGGGGCAAGATGGCGGACGAGGGGGCGGTTTGCAGCTTCGTTTTCAAGAAGCGGGGTTTGGCGGCGGGCAGGGGCCGGCGCAAGCGGCCTAGCAGCGACCAGGAGCAGGGTGAGGGCCGACGGAGGGTCTCCGGGAGGGCGCTGGGAGCCTGAGCCCTGACGATACCCTGGGGAGGCAAGGGAGGGCCTGGTGCCACCCCGGAGCGTTGCTGCCACACGGAGGGGGCCTCGCAGCCCTCCCGATGTCCGTGTGGTGGAGGGGGTGAAGGGCTCTTGCAACTGCCCTCGGGGTGCACCGCGCCTTCCCGTGGGCGTCCCCAGCCCGTAGAGGGGGGGAGGCTGCCGGCAGAGCCTGCGCTTGGGCCGAGGTCCTGCCCCCGGGCGCAGCCTTACCCCTGGGCTTTTCCCCTCAGAGAGCAGCGGTGAGGAGGGCAGCACGGTGGTGCGGAAGGAGCGGCGGCGGGACACCCCCAACCCCATGATCCAGAAGGTAAGGGAGCTGCAGGAGGGCACAGCTCCATCTGAGGTGCCTGCCAAGCTCAAGCTAGACACAGCGTTGGTGCCTTCCGTCCTTCATCCCGGCTGTCTTCTTGCCCCTCAGACCAGGAGATGCACGAAGGAGAAGCCTGCGTACGCGCTGAGCAGCAGTGACGACGAGGATCCATCAAAGGAGATCGGAGTCACTTACAAATCGACAAGGTCGGCGGTAAGGACTGGGCAAGAATGTGGTTCTGGGGTGTGAGGTCAGGTGGGACTGGCAGATCCCACACTTGGTAAAGAGAATTTGCCTCTGCGGATGTGGGATCAGCCATTCCTTTTTTTTTATCTATAGATGCATCTCCCTGTCCTTTCCCTTTTAATAGACAAGCACCTTGTGCTAGGTTTATTCCCCTAATACACCCTGCATCCTTAGGAGGCCATCTAAGGTTGGCCTTTCCCTCTTAGAGGTGGGAATGAAAACCCCAGGATGTCACTGGACTTGCCCAACATCGCACAAAATTTTCGGGAGAGGGAGCACTTGAATCAGGTTTGCCCTACTGTTGGGTTCGTGTTTTCAGTTTTAGACCATCTTCCTCCACAAGGTGACTTACAAGGTGCTCCCATCTTTATCCTTGTGACTAGCGATGGGGTAAGAGCTACAGAGGGAGGTCATTGTTTTCTTGCGATTGATGGGTGGGGTGTCCTGGGTGTCCTGTTAACACCTGGAGTGGAGAGAAATCAGCTGTGAAGGTTTGGGCACAGCTCAAATTGCTTTTCCCACTACGTTTCTCTTTTAACTTTCCTCTTGATCCAGTGAAGTTTTGCCCATTAGTATGAGCACAGGCAGGATATAAGTAGGATTAAAAGCAGGTATCAACATATGTTCCTCTTCAGACCTGTTTCCTTATTGTCTGTGCCTCTGTATAAAATGGGAGTAATTCCTAACTGTCCCCAGTCAAAGCTGCGGGGTCAGACCGAGGTCTCCTTGTCACATTAGAGATTAATATGAATATAACCTCATGCGGTAATGATTCACTGCTTTGGCTGCTGCCAAGGCAGGCAGCATGTTGTTAGCCCTCCTTGCTGCAGGAGAATGGGAAGGGAACAGGAGGAAATGACCGCTTTGGGCCTCCAGAAGCTTTTGGCACCTAAGTTGGATTTGGTTTTATTTGAGGCTGGCTGTAATTATTCTTTGGTTTCTGTGCAGCTGTTCCTGAAGATCTGATAAAACCTAGGAACAGGTGTCTGTTCAGTCCATTAAAGAGAAATCTAAACCAGATCACTGTATTAAAACTGAATGTAAGCCACCCACAGCTGGGTTAAAAATTCAGACATAACATCCTCCGTGTAGGCGGGATGGTCTCATGGTTGAGGTGTTGGACATGGGAGTTCAGCTTCCAGCTAAGCCGAGGCTGAGCATGAAGGAGTAGATTAAGGACAAGTGTTTTTTGCAAGCACGAGGCTGGATCCGGCCCATGGGGGTTTCTCCCTGGCAGGTGCTAAGGGATGGTAGAAACCGGTGGAAGGTAAAGCAGACCATGTTCAGTACTTGCTCTGTGACCGACCCTCCAGATAGCCAAGGAGCTCTCTGTCTTGTACAGATTTTTTCTTTACTTTTATCACAAATTCTTCCTGCTTTTCAGAAACCCGTTGGCCCAGAAGACATGGGAGCCACAGCAGTCTACGAACTGGACACGGAAAAGGAGAAAGATGCCCAGGCCATCTTTGAGCGTAGCCAGAAAATCCAGGAGGTGAGTCAGCTGTGCTCTGTAAGAGTTAGTACTCTGCAACAGGAGAACGTGTGCTTTACTCATCCCCTTCTGCACGCCAAGAAGAGTTTGAGTCTCTTCCTCCCTGGAAATTTGGGAAGCTAAGAGTGCAACTCTTGTAAATGGGGGAACTTTATAGCTTTATTGACATCTTGGTATTAAGGAAGGGCAGGGGTGGCAAGGGAGACTGGTGTCAGAGAGGTGAAAGCTAATCTGTGTCAGGAAGCTTTCCTGATCCTTAATCACCTTTCTTTTTGCTTTCCTAGGAACTGAGAGGAAAGGAAGATGATAAAATTTACCGTGGTATTAACAACTACCAGAAGTATGTGAAGCCCAAGGACACATCGATGGGAAATGCCTCTTCAGGAATGGTCAGGTAGGTTGGGATGAGCCTCGGAGGACTGGGACCACAGAGGAGCTCAGGCACAATCCCCAAAGGCACCTGTTTGGGGCTTGAACTTTGCTCTTACTGTGAGTTTCTTTCTGTCTAACGAGTCCGGTGTCTGGTTCTGACCAGGCCCCCAGGGGCCTTCTCCACTGCAGCTGCGCAGCCGACCTGAGCCTTCTCCCACCCTTTCAGAAAAGGACCCATCCGTGCTCCAGAGCACTTGCGGGCCACGGTGCGGTGGGACTACCAGCCCGACATCTGCAAGGACTACAAAGAAACTGGGTTCTGTGGCTTTGGAGGTGAGTGGATCTTGCCTGCAAGCTGAACACGTGCTGCACCAGATCTGCAAAGGGATCCAGTCCAGCTTGTGATCCCATGGTTGTGACGCTTAGATGTGCGCTTACTGATTTACAGGCACTTCTTTGCAGACTTGGTGTGCGATGCTGTTGCAGAGTTGTTTTACGTAACCTTCTTGTCATTTGTATTGGCCCTTTTGAAAGCTGATGGCCTCTAATCAGTGGTTGTAAGAGTTCTGGGAGGGACCCCTGGGATGTTCCAGGGACCCACGTTCCCACAAGTATTCTGGCCACTGAGGCCATGTGAGGGATGGGATTTCCTGTTCCTTATCCCATTTCCCATGTGTGTAAATGCTGGAACTGTTGCTGTGGCACACAGAGCATAATCCTTGCAGCCTGTCAACCCTGAGAGGGACCCTGTGCCTGCTCCAGGAGCGTGGCGCTGCCCTGGAGCACAGGCAGGTGGGGAGGCAACCAGGCTTCACCTTCTGCTGGGCAAAGCTCAGGCTGCCCCTCAGTGAGGTGTCTGGTTAACAGCTAGGCCGTGCGGGGTAGAGCGTTAATTCTTCTTTCTTTGTGCTGCTCAGACAGCTGCAAATTCCTCCATGACCGCTCGGACTACAAACATGGCTGGCAGATCGAACGGGAACTGGATGAAGGCCGGTACGGAGTCAATGGTATGGCACCACCCCACTGCTCTCCCTAAACTAATGCTGGATGAGGCTACCAGGTCCTGCCTCTTATCACGCCCTAAAGTGAACGTGACTTAGGGATACTGGTTCGCTAAGAAGGAAATGCTGTCTCAAACTGCATGGGCCATGGCTTGAATTAATATTAGACAGAAAGGACTCTATTCCAAAGCTGTGGAACTCCCTGCTGCAGGATAACCTTAGAGCCAGTAACCACTCACAGTGCTGAGCAAATCTGCTGCTTTCAGATAACCACTGACTGCCACCAGAGAAAATTATTTCCTCTGGCTCTTTATAAAAGAATACAACTGCTGTTGCATGGGTCCCAGCAGCGAGCTGTGTGGAGCTGGGGAGATGTGACCATCTCCTGCCCTCCAGATGCCCAGGAGGTGGGATGCTTTCATGCTACGGCACACCATGATTTCTCCCTCACAGTGTCCGTAGCTGTGGCCTAAGACTCATGAGTGTGGCTCACGAACCGCTGTGCAGCCAGGGGGAAGAGCGTGTTCTGTGTTCATTTGGAGCCAAAGAGTTTGGTGGCAGGTGGTTTAGAAGAAAATCTAAAAAACAGGAGGGGGCTGGAGGATATGTCTCTTTATAGCAACTGGTGGGCGAGGTAGAAAAGAATTTGTTCTTGTGAGATGAGCAACAAGCACACTGGCTCATTAGACCTAATTATATCCCAGTCCCACATGTGTTACTGACATCAGCAACACCCAGATGCCAGAGCTCTATTGTTTCCAGCAGAGATTCAATCCCACCTGCTGTACTCTCTCCAAATGTAATATTTCATGCCCCACGCATGGGCTGGTCTGGCTGCCTCTGCTCTTGCTCCAGTCTGGTTAACTTTCTCTTGTGCAGATGAGGAAAACTATGAGGTGAGCAGCGATGAGGAGGATATGCCTTTCAAATGCTTCATCTGCAGAAGTTCCTTCAAAAACCCCGTGGTCACCAAGTAAGTGGTTGTTTTGGCATGGAGGACCAAGTGTCTGCTGTCAGTCGAGTCCACTAGTCATTCTGTGTCAAGCCAAATACAAACACTGGCCACAGGCTGGTGAGTGGAACCTGCTCGTTGTCTGCTGTGGCTTTCTGGTGGGTGGGGAAATGCTCTGATAACCAGGGAGTCTCATAACTGCATCTGGAGTGTCTCCTTAGAAGGGATCTCAACCCTTTGTTGTCCAAGCATCTTTTAGATTTCTGCAGGTGGTGTCTGATGACATCATCTTTCCCCTTAACCTTGAGATTTTGTTTTCACGTGTTCATTCCTCCTGAACACTGAATGGCACGCTGCATTGCATGTGCAGAGAAACAGAAGCATGGGAAAGCCCAAGAGCTTGCCAAGGATAAGGAGCAGGCTCGGGGCAGCGTGGACATCACATGCTGCCAGCCTTCTCTGTGCCGTCACTCCGCATCAGTGAAGCAATGCTGAAACAGCTTTCATGGGGACAATGATGCAGAGGAAGCTCTGCATGCAGCTCACTTTTGCATCCCCCAGGGACCAGTAGTCAATAATTTCTAACTCCTGGACACAGTGATTGTATCTGGTGACTTGCAGTGGCATCTGTGTCTCCATACAGGTGTAGGCACTACTTCTGTGAGACCTGTGCCCTCCAACACTATCGCAAATCCCAGCGCTGCTATGTTTGTGACAAGCAAACCAATGGAGTCTTCAACCCTGCAAAAGGTAATGGGCCCCCGTGGGAGAGAGGGCTTTCAGTGGGAGCATCTGAAGCAGAGGCACCAGCTCCTGAAGTTTCTTCTTGGTGTTTGGCTGGCCCTAAGCTGGAGCTCACAGCTCTTGGCTGCCTGCAGAGCTTCCTTTAGTGCCAGGAGACTAAATCGTGGCCTGGGTGGCTCAATAGGTGCAAAATGAGCGGCTGTGCTTGCCCAGATGGGGAACTCAGGGAGTGTGACTCCTGGTGAGGGTTGGGGGAATGTGCTGCAGGAGCGGAGGTAGCAGCTGGTCTGGTGCTGTAGCTGGCAGGTCAGTAACGCACTGATGGATTCTCTGACTGTAACCTCTGATGCCCTGGACTCAGCAAACGGTGGTAGCTCCCAGCTGAGCCTTTGCGTGGGCAAGTGTAGCTCCCTGCTTCATGCGGAGATGGGTGTTTGCAGGACCTGGGCACCTGGCTTTGGTGTGGGACAGCCCCTGCACCTGGAGCCTCATCTGCCTATTCCTGTTTTTCAGAGCTCATGGCAAAATTGGAAAAACACAAAGGGGAGGAAGAAGAGGATGAAGAGCAGCAGCATTCAGACCACAGAGAGGAGCCACAATAGCAGAGCACCCTGTTTTGTATCTAGCTGAATAAAGCTTTTGTAGGCAAAAAAAAAGCTCACAGCAGTTGCCTTGGGGCCAGCAGCTGTACCCAGTGCTTGCGTATCCAACCAGCAGCTACTAAAACGGTGTCCTGACTGTGCCAGACTCCCTGTTTGCAGCTCTGTGAAGGCATAAGACAGAACAGGTAAGGTCAGACTCAAGAGTTGTGGCTGAGTATGGCTGTCTACCACCATGCTGCCAGCAGGACCCCAACAGTTTTAGTTGCCTCCGAGTGCAGCAGTGCACCTGGGGAAGGAGGTGTTGAAGGCTGTGCATTCAGTTACTTCATAACTTCTTTTTTTGACCAACGTACTGCTTTTTCTCTCCTAACTTTGCACTGATCCTGCTTGCTTCAGGCTGCTGTGTAAGCATAAAACTATCTGTAAGTTAAGTACATAATCTTTGAGCATGTAGCGAGCTGAAAGCTTGGAAAGGGATGAGAAATATTAGCTTGTGTTAAGTTCATCCTTCACCCTAAAAATGCTAACTCAGGGGAGAGCAGGCTAGAGTGCTGCAGTTATTTGTGATTTATTGCAGCTCAGTGTTTTCCCCCATCTTTTCTGTCTGCCTCTTGGTTCCTCAAGAGAGGCTTAGAATGTCAGTGGGTAACACCTCTGTTGAATCACCCCTCTTCTGGGAGGAAACCCATCTCCTCCAAACCATCACTAACTCAGTCCCAAAGGTTTTATGCTTAGCGGTGTTGTGCTTTTTCTTGCTAGAAGTACCAGTGCCCCAGTCCCTCTCCAGGGTTGTGGGAGACAGATAAGGATTTTCACAAGCTGCAGACTTCATAACAAACTAGGAAATGAAGATCTACTTACTATAATAAAACTAAAAGTCAGGAGCCAAACCTGACCCTAGAGAGGAGACAGAAGTGTAGCCTGCCCTTACAGACACCCCTGCTCTGGGAGAATGAGTGCATTTACTGAAAATTTCAGAAAAGAGCAAGAGCTGTTGTTTGCAGCTTCTTGCTTTAGTTGAAAGAACTGTGGTTTTGAAACATGAAGGCAGTTGCAATTGACAGTGCTGCAAGCTGCTGGGTGAGCTCTACAACAGCAGCTGCCTTCATCTGGGTACGTTCTCATGCCACCCAGCTGGGGTGCAAGCAGCAGCCTTTTAAGTAAGGAAACGAGAAAAGAGTAAGCAAGCCTGTGTCATCATTTGTGATCCACTCCATCACCTTGCAGCAACAGCGGACTTAAAAAAACAACTTCAGAAATATTTTATTTGTTTTGGCAAAAAACTAGAGTAACAAACTTTATCTGGGTTCAAGTATAGTTTATAAACACAAGAAGGACCTGTTGCCAGCACCACTACTCCCATCAACCACACCTATAGGACTGGATTCTCAGCGCTTCACTAAAGAGTAGAAGGACATCCAGCACCCACAGTCCTTGGAAGGGTCAAACTAAAAGCCTTAAATACACCTTCAAAAAACAAATACCATGGATCGGGGGAGAGCTGCCACAACAGCAGGGCAGAGTCACACAGCCATGAATCAAGGGGAGCCATGTGAGAAGCAAGCTTTTACCTGTCATTCGGTCAGGGAAGGCAGAACAGCAATGGTAATGGAAGGCTTAAGATCAGTTCCGTACACGATGTATAAAGAGGAGTCATGAGCAAGAGTATTTAGCATGAAAATCAACTTATTTTTCCTCTGTGCCAGGGTAAGTCACTGAGAACAAACTGGTGTGAGTGTCCTGTGCTGTGAGACCAGCCCAGCTAACAGGAGGCTCAATGAGATGTGCTGTGGGGATAAAAAAAGCTCGTATGCAGCACAGGTGTACGCACTCGCTTTGGTGACCCAGGCAGCCCATGGGAGGAGAGGCTGGAATGCCCTGCCTGACCTGGAGTTCAGGGTGCTCAGCATCAAGTGAGAGGAGTCTCTTCAAAAGCTCTCTCCAAATCTGGAAGAATCCAGTGCTGCAGAGGAATCCCAGATGCAGCAAACGTGCCTGGAACAGAATCTGGTCATCTTTGATCTCCCATTTTCCATCACAAAGCAGTGACTAAATTTGAGAATGCAATCCCTTTTTCCCCCACCCTCCAAACTTACCCTGTAACAGTAATCGGACTAGCTCTAAGAGAATGCCCAACACTAAGAGCTGCCTGCCTCCCCTTAACTCTAAGGCACCCTTAAAAGAGAAACAACCAAACAGGGTAGGGACATGCAGCCTTCAACGGTGATAAAAGGAAGCCAGTGATTTTTAGAAACACATAAATAGAGACTAAACAGACTCACTCAACCCTTTCGAGTGATCTGCCAGTGCTCAGCTGCAAGAACTGGGGCTCTGAGCACTGCACCATCTGGAATACTTCACAGTTCCTTGGGGTTGATCCTTCTCAGCTCAGGTCTGTCCATTTGTTTCCAGGCTACTTCCTAAGTAAAGAGGCAGTTGAAGTTCCTTCCCAAAGACCTGTAAACTCTTCTATGTGTAACATTCATCACCTTTTATGAACAGGACCAATAAATTACAATGTCCAGAAAGCTCCTCCAGAACCAGGTGTAGTCCCTGTTTTTCTAGAATTCCCAGTCATCCACATCCAGCTGTTCCAGGTTTGACACCAGCCCAAAAATGCCACTGGGATCCTGGGGCCGCGTTCCTTCAAAATTGGTGATTGGGGTGACGGGGCGCAGAAGTTCAGGGAGTGCTTCAGAAGCACGGCGCTTGATCTGCACAGAAAGGAGAGAACTTGGCTGCTGAACTGCTTTCCCCCAGTTGCCCGTCACAGGCACGCAGCAACAACGTGTGGTTATAGGTAGAAAGAACAGAGTATTACCCTCCCACCTCCACCGAGCGATGCGCAGGGCTTTCGCACTGCGTCCTGTAACAAGAAAGTGCTTTGCGTACAGTCTTTCCAGCAGCACTGGGGTACCGTGGTCCCGATACTCCCCTCAGTGAAGCACCACCCCAGCCCTCAGCTGAGAGCAAGCCAGACAAATCATTTCAGGGGCAGGAGAGCCTCTGTCTTTTCCCATGCCAGGGCTGGAGCTCGCCAACCTGCCACACAGCCGTAAGCAACACACAAGTCACCTCAGTAAGGACCTGCCCCAGTACTCAATAGCCTGTGGGTCAAAAACTGCTGGCATACAGGACAGGCAGATTTACATCCTCCGTTTAGATAAGGAAGAGGTGCATTGAGAACAGCCAGTCCACCTCCCAGGAGAATGTGAGGATCAGCAAGCTGCGCTACAATTAGTCAAACTAACTTAATCCTTTCAGATCACAGAAAGTTCAGCAATTCAACATTCCCACCTTCAGGTTCAGTGACACAGCAAGACAACAACTACAGAAAAGCCACCATTCTTTACCTGCAGATTAAATTAGTTCCTTACCTGCTTGAAAAAGGGATGATTAAGCAGAGTTCCTGCACTTGGCCTGCAGAAGGGAGTTAGAATAAAGTAAGCACACAAGAAATTGCATCAGTGTTTAAAGTCAGTCAGTGGTAGTGGAAGACAGAAAAGATCAGGGTCCTTCCTGCCTCTCTCAGGCCTCAGCTATAGGTTATCTCCCTTTCATTAACCAGTAGCACTCTTTATTACGTTCACATGATGTTTTATGCAAGCAGTTCAACCTTCTTCTGCCCAAGTTACCTACTTGCACAACCCAACGTTTGGTCAAGGGAAAGCTTCTGAACAGTGTGGTATGCTAGAGAAGTTTGTCACGGCTAAAGATGACCTTATGCTCACTACAGAGGAACATACAGTTCTTGATTGCTTCCCATCATTATTCTCTGCTGGCTGAGCAGCAGGCATTCACAGTGATGGAAACTGGGTGAACACAGTCTCACAGGGACCAGAAAGTCAAGTCGTTCAGTTTATTTTCCTGACCTGTGGCACCACTCTACCCCCCCAAAGAAGTAATTCTTCAGGCTGTCTTATAGAAAGTATCTCAAAGCGTTAACACTGCTCATTTTACACACTTGGACTGCTCTTCTCAATGGATGCAGCACATCCCCACTCCACGACACTTTTGGAGAGAAAACCTCGAACAACCTCTGCTGGCTCTCATGGTTTAATCAGCCCTAGAATTGTACAGATCCATGAAGAGCAGCTTTCACCTGGCTTTACCTGAAATCAGGGTTCCGCTGGAGGCACTGCTCTACAAAGTTATGGAAGTAGGTGGAGAAGGTCCGAAGATAAGGGTGCAGGGCTGGCTCTCCGTTGGCTGCTCTCACATTGCTAATAGCCATGCTCTCGCCCATCCCATAGTTAGCACTTGAACGGGAGGTTTTCATAGTCAGCTCATCAGCAGGAATTGTGGTGGTGTCTAGCAGGCAGGGAACAGTTCCATTCAGCTTTTCCAAGAGCATCTGGAAGAGAAGGGCCATAAGCAAAATCACACACACACAGAGACTAGACAGTTAAGGTTTCTCAGTGGATTTGATCTCTCTAATGTCCTCAGAATTTGGACATGACCATTCTGACATTAAAGGTTCAAAAAGAAGCACTGCAGTTCTATGGAAACAGCAGCAACGAGAAGGGAATTCAGGTAGGCACAGCACCCTTCTGTCTTCACATCCCAGTGCAGCAAGGCAGTTCCATATGCCAGGATGAAGGATGAGAAAGGAACAGCATTCAAACCTTACCTGAGTAGAAGGCATGTCTTTAAATGGTACGTGTCCATTTGCCAGCTCACAGGCTGTTATCCCTACGCTGTAAATGTCAGATTTTGCATCATAACCCTGGAGATTCTAGATGAAAAAGGAAAGAAAAATTAGCCTTGTGGACTTACATGCGACTGCATGGGTAATACCCATGATTCGATACACAGAACAGCAAACCCAAATGATTAGAGCAGAAACAGTACAACCCACATATAGGCTGGTTTATCGTGGTGGTGGGTTTTTTGTTAAAACACACTTGGGCAACATTTATTTAACTGAAATCAGATAGCTAGTAGCATCCACCTTCGGGTAATTGGCATCTAATGTAACTCTTTGCTAATGGGAGAATCTGTAGAGGTACCTACAAGAAACTATTTATTTAAATAAAGATCAGATCAAATTCTACCCACTCGCCCTGTGCCTGCCCCAAATCTCTTTCCTCTAGCCTCTCCCCTTCCTTTTCCTTGCATTCGTGCACACCTTCCTCTGGAGGGAAAGAAAAGACAACGCTGTAACATGGGCTTGTCAGCAATTGCCCCTTTTGACAGGAATACAGGTTTCCCCTTACTAGGGGTCGCTGGTTTTAAGGTAAAAAGGATAGGGGAAAAAAAAGGATAGAGCTCATCATGAGAAGAAGTAACCCTGTGGCTTTTGTTATGTGTGTCCCCCACACCCCCCCCCAAACATGCCAGAAGAACTCAGAAAATTATACAGAGATACCATATATCACTAAAAACTAGCACTTTTTTTTTTTTTTTTTAAACACACCTGCTGCAAGACTTCAGGACTGAGCCAAGGCAGGACTTTGATGCTGTATTTGGGAAAGTCATGAACAACTTTGAGTCTCTGCCCGTGGTTGATCATACTTAGATTACTCCGCAGGCCAGAGAGGTACACCTTCCCATCTACAGAGATCAGGATATGGCTGGCTTTAACACTCCTGAAAAAAAGGAAAAATAGTCAGGTTCTCTGGCCTCAAAGGAGTAAATGTTCCTTACAGCTTTCCCAGGAAGACTTAGTGCGGAAGGGCACTGCAAAGGATTTAAGGCAGGCATAGGTAAGCTGAATTTCTTTTACAGTACATACAATAAAAGTAGTAGCCACCAATAACCTCAAACTTTCAGCATCTGAAATTTACTCTCACAACGAGGGATGTATCAGAGAAGAGGAAAAATATGCTAAGGGGTGGAGACAGTGATTTAGAAAGAGATTAAAAGAAGCTGTAGTACTAAACAGAAATTCATCTTTAGTGAGCACTTATGGAAAGGATAAAAGCCAACTTTACTGGACAGGTCAATGCGCGGGACAATACTTGATCAGCCTCCTACCAGGAGACCGAGACTCCTATTGACCATCCTGAATGCTGTGTAAAACCAGCTTCTACAAACATTAACAGGACTCTATTCACCCACTTTGCAGGTTTCCAAAGAATGTTTCTGTAGCAAGGAGGAATGCAGGACTGAAGGTCATGGACCCAGGACCTTCAACAGTAACAGGGCAAATAACCCCACTGCCGCTGTCAGTCTCAATTTGGAGACTACCAATAGTATCCAAACAGAGCCTTAACAAGTCAGCCTGTCAACATGAGCTGCAGTTGTGATTTTAGATACACGCTGGTCTTTGGGATAAGTTTGTTCTACAGTGACATTGTCACATGGTTTAGTAAGATCAGTGATAAAATTTCCCATGAGTATCAAACTGACTCGCTCAGCAAAGTAATACAAGACGTGATAATGCATTCCGCATCTCTTGAACTACCCACTCTGCTCCAATGATGAGCAGTATTTCTGAGAACATCTAAGAGAAGGAAAATGGATCACTTTTTTTTTTTAAAAAATACCTATGTACATAGCCCATATGGTGGATGTAGTCAAGTGCTTTCAATACACCTTGGAGGATATATGCAATAGCCAGTTCACTCATCCCATCCATAAAATGGGTACAGATTAAATCTTTTGCAGAACCTAAAAAGAAACAAAACACCTCTTAACTGGTCAGAAAAAAAAACCCAAGGATACTTCACCTCTTAGATTTCATTTCACAGAATATGATGGTCAGACAAAGGTATTCGGTCTCCACCTACCATAGGCCATGAAAGATGTCACTACCCATAGCTCATTGTCAGCTATGAAAGTTGCTTTGTAGGGCACAATGTTAGGGTGGTTGAAGAGCTTGGAAACATGAAGTTCCCCCTAAAATAAAAAAAAAAATATATTTTGATTCAATTTAGTAAATGCAGAAGTATGAATAGAGTATTGATAAGCACTGCTCTTGCTGTCTGTCCTCTCCTGAACTTGCATTATGGTACTAGTGGATTAATGTTACCTGCAAGAATGTGACCATTTCATTTGTGCAGGCCTCCAAGTTCACTCTTCTGACTGTGACATACTCTCCTGTGGGTTTATACCTGGCCAGGTTCACAACCATCAAGTCTTCAAAGCCTCTGCCTGAAAAAAAAGGCATTAAAGCTTCAGCAATATTTCTGGAACCACACATTTCTGGAGAACTCCTGTCCTTGACCCTTAAATAATCTTCACGCTCATTTACTGAAACTATTTTTGGCCTTGCGAAAAAAGAGTAATCGTTCCATCAGATACCACCTTCCTTGGCATGTATCCCATTGAGAGAAGTCCTCCTGGCCAGTAACATTATCCTGTCTTTCAAGTTCAGAACTGAGGCAGAAATATAATGATTAGGCCACAGCCCCACCAAGGACAGGGACAGGTTTCAGGCTGCTTCTGCTGACTTTGTACTTCACACTCAGTATCATTAACCCACCACAAGCCTCTTTCAGCAGAAAGCCTTTAGGATTGGCATCTCATTTTTTATTAAAGTGATTTTAAGATCAAAGAGAACAGGCAACTAACGTGAAAAATAAGCAATCAATCAAGAAGAGGCCAACAAATCTGCAGAAGTTATCTTCTTTGTGAAGCAGACTTCCAATCCTCCAGCCCACTAGCAGTATTACCTATGATAGTGAGCAACTCATAACAGCTGCTGTCTGGTAGGAAGTTGCTCATGGTGTCCCTTTTAGGGGAAGAAGCTATCGACTCGGAGCTCGCCTCATTTGCCTGGGGGGTGGAAAAAAAAAACCAAACCTGAAGTCAGGTCAAAAGAAATAAAGAACACGTGCTGGAAAAAATCATCTGCTCCTTGTATTATCATACACCTTAAAATAATAAGACAGTACTGAATATAGAAGAGAAAATTTAATTGCTGTTAAAATAATTTACAATAGTTATTTATCAATTGAAATCCAGGAGATGCCTCATTTCAGAAGATCCAGACATCTGTGTTTCAAAACATGTTACCATAACAGGTAGGTTCTTAATTACTGCAAGCTAGAATGTCTTTAGGAATAGTTGGATAAAGCCAATTACTATTCCCCAGGACAGCTTAAGCACTGCTTTATAGTAACTACCTTTCTCCCATTAATTACAAACTCCTGTGCCACCATCCTGTTGCCTGAGCAAAGGCCAAGGGAAAGCTTGTTTATAGCACTTCTCTGCACCGTGGCCATCAGCATTCCTGTCTGATGCTGGGGCTTCTGGTTTTCAGCTGCTCATCTGTGATAAGTCCAGCGCAGCTGGAGCTGCTTAGCTGAATGGTAAAAGTGATGAACCAACTTAGCCCAAGATATGAAGATCAGACACACATGAAAAGAGAAGCTCCAAATGAAAGCAAAAACTTAACTGCAAAGCATTAGTGCTTACAGAATAAAAAAAAAAAAGAAAAGAAAAAAAAAAGGAAAAGAAGAAAGACCCCACACCACACAGGGAAACAGCACTCCCAAGCCTGTCAGCTTTTCTTCACTACATCTGACATAAAGCTGTCTGCTTTATTTACATACATGTAAATCTTTCCAAGCAGGATTTTGCAGAAGACAAACCTCAATGTTCTTGCAAGTTCCATTACACCTGCCAACTCCCGCAAATTTCCAAAGTCACAAGGAGAGCATCCTAATAGGGATCCAAATTATTTGGTGTCTAAGGTCAGATTTAGTTATCTCAAATTTCCAGCACATTAACTCCTCCTGACATTTGGAACTCTAGCTCATTTTTTCCACCTCGTTCTTCATCAACTGCAAATGCCCTTTATCAGACCTTTTCTCACGGTACATGAAGCAGAAAAGGCTTGTGCATTTTCCTACAGTGACAGCAAATACTCTTTTTTCCATCACTGCAAGATGGAAACAACACAGTGACAGTTGAAAAACAAGGAACCTTCTATTCTACGCTCAGTCCAGGGTAAATGTAGTGCAATAAGCACAGACATGAATTTGCCATAAATTACCTTTGGGTCCGTAAGTATACTTCAGGAGTAAGCTAACAGTCAGGCTTCCCCAGTTCCACCTTTCCAACTGACTTTGAACAGCACGCATTTTACCTCTCTCTGCCTACCTTTAAAATAGGTACACTTTTCAGTTAAGGGAAAAGGCAAAACTTAAGATTTGTCAACAGTGCTATGGTATAATTTCAGCTCAAACAACCCCAGCACAGCAACTCAGTCCTGTTTCAGGATAGCTAACCCCTGAGATCTCGGCAGTCCCAAATCCTTTATTCTAGTCGTAACACTACACAGTGCTGTTCCTTGGCTGAGAACAGGCAGCAACTTTCCATTCATTATTTCAAACTTCTGTTAAAGATTCCTGTCAATTCTGATCTCAATTGTACCATTCATTACTTTTTCCAGCAATTTCACACAGTCCTGTCAACAGCAAGATTGCCAGGAGAGACACACAGGCAGATGGAAACCTCTGAAGCAGAAAGGCACCACCAAGGAAATGAAAGCAAGAGGCTCTGATAAGCAGCGTTATGGAGCGATGACAGCTGGTGAAACACGGAGCAATATGTAAGTGGTTTGCTTTAATAAAGTCCACTCCAGATACAGCATAAGCCAACAAAACAGATGCAAAAAATTAAATAAATTTAATCTTATTAATGGTGTAGGCTGTTTCAACAGTAATGGAAAAATACTGTAAATTATCCTTTGAAGTCTTCCAGTACATCAGAGGTCTTCACTCACCTCTCTTCATGTTAGCAGTGACCAATAACTGAGACTTAATGCAAAAGGAGCTCTACCAGAAATCTATCAACATCATAGAAGAGGGGTTTTTTTTAAAAAAAAAAAAAAAAGTTAAACTGAAATGTCATTTATGAAATACTGCAAAAAAGCTCCTCAGTGGTTTCACACAGGACAACTTTTGGTGTATGGTCAAAAGCAAAAGCAGCTGCAAAATGAAGTCGCATATGACTAGCTTTATGGCATGACATTCATTAAGAGCTAGCTTTCTGGCTTGTTGATCTGATTTTAATTTGAGATAGATTTAAGGAAATTAATCTTTGAAAGGCAACTACTGTTATAAATGCCATAAGAAAATCAGTTATGTGATGCTAGCAAGGATCTGCATTTGCCAAATGACATTCATCTGAGTTAGGAAGAGGGAACGTCAGTTTTGTTCTGCTGCCTTCCTCTCCACCTCCTCGTTCCCTCACTTTCAGCAAAAGCAACAAAAATTTTCCTCCCATCCCTCTCTCCAAATTATTTACCTTCTTCTATAGCCCTGCTGGAAAAAAGTAAGCTTTTATTTAGATGTAAAAATCAAAATGAGAGTCAGCAATACCACTGCAAAAGTGTCCAAACCCCAAGTGAATACTGTAACAAAACCAAAACAGATGCTAATCTCAATTTGCTTCCAGTCCAGCATGTGTAATGCTCAGCAATTTAAAAAAAGGTGTGAATTTACTTGGCTTTATACAAAACATTCCATATACATCTCATATTTTCAGCTTTGTTTGTGCCAGTAAATTACAGACACTGGCACAAAAATCCATTATAAGCAGCTTGAACTGACACACATATAATCAACTCACACTTAATTCATGTTTGTAATTAGCTTCAACTAGAGCAACACCTGCACACAGAAACGTTTCAATATGGTGTGGGCAGGTGGGAAATCATTTAGACAAATATATTCTAGTGTAAGTTGTGTTGAGCATTGTTCATTATGAACCAGATAGTCTGCAATCAGGGCCTGCAAAACAAAAAGCATCAAGGTGTAGTTTTCAACTGCCACATTTTGGCTGTACGTTTTTGAACAGATATTCTATGTTTGCTAGAGATTTTAGTTTTTAAGAGGCAAAGCTCTTAAAGCATGGACCGAATTGGTTCTGAAGACGACCAGACAACTGGAGGTAAAGTCACTTCAAACTGAAAATTACATGATGTTTGGTTTTGATGTTGGAGCCTCTGTTGTGGCTGCTCTACATGGAAGAGAAAGGAAATCAGAATCAACGTGTTCAGAAGGGAACACTGGTTTTGAATGGCCAGCATAAAATTTTTTGGGCCTAGTTTTCATAAGTCCCGTAAACTAACCTCTTCCTTTTATTCTAAAAGAGAGTTATGAGAGATTAGCATCTCTGAAGAATCAGATCTAAATCATCTCAAAAACAAGACCCTTTGGGGGCTGGTGGGAGGCGGGACAACAACACAAATACAAATCCAAGAGATTAAGTTTAAAGTTTTGACTTGTCACATATAGTTTGAAAACCACACACCAAAATCTCCACTCCAGGGTGAAACCTGTTTCCACACTTGTAGAGCTAAATATAGAGATGAAATATAGAACTAAGATAAAAAGAAAAATCAAACTTCCACAAGGAATAATCTCCATGCAATGAACCACAGCACCACAGCCTGCAAAAGTCACTTACTTTTCTCCGAGAGTCACCCGGAGGCTGCTCTGGAGTAAAGAAATTAATTGTTCACCATGTTGTGTTCAACAGATACCCATTAAAAATATAGTTGGAAAACTGAGTAAATAACCCCACATGATACTTTTTGATACCAAATATATACAATTTTTTTTTAGCCAAAGACATTTAATTTACGCATAAGGTTGCAGCACTAAAAATAATCAAATTGTAGTACAAGTATGGGAATGAAAGAGATTCAAATAGTTCATATATTCAACATAAATGTAGGTTGTCAATTTTTTTTATTATACCTCTAAACACATTAAAAAATTACATATCTACTTCACTTGCATACAGAAAAAACTATCTAAAGTTTATTTAAAATAGTGAAAATTCTTTCACTCCACCCAGAAGCTCAAGATCTAGACATCTTTCCTATGCTCTGATTGCTTTCTATGTCACTGATCAGGAATTCTGCATCCTAGTGGGCAATTTTGCTCCTTAGGCACACAGCAGAACAGAAACCAATCAGCTCTCCTGCAGGCACACTAGGGAGCTATCATCAGAGGTTCAAAATCCATTTTTACTTGGGAAATTGTAATTAACCTTCCCAAACCCCAAATCTATCTTTTGCATAGGAAAATAGTGGTTATGCTAAGAAATATGGAATGCAGTGTGAAAATAGTACTGCTATCAACATGAAATTGATTTCAAAATAATTTGCTAGATCTTGGACACTTCCATATTAACTTTATATGGTCAGCCTGCTTGAATAACCAGATCTGGTGCTACAACCAGATTTAGTCATCTCTTTTACTGTTAAGATACGTATTTACAACCAAATTAACACACCTTGAGGCTAAAAGAAAACATTTCTAAATGTCATGTAATGAGAGGAAAACTTACCTCCAAACAGTTCGAACTCTCTTAAGCCTTCAACAATGAACTTTTCGGACACCCACCGCTGACAGAAAGAAAAAAATCCCCCAGATCATTAGTTATTCCATCTGGAGACAAGTTTCTTTTTCCCCTCCCCCATAAAAGACATAAGAGAATTTTAACACTTCAAGGATTCTACTGTGGCCTGAAACTGATTAGCCGCAACATCAGTTACAATCTTACTTTGGATAAGGATAGTCTCTTCTTGTGTCTGTCGTGGTTTGGGCCAAATTGGCCTAATCCGGTGGAACGACAGATGCTTGCCATGGCTTGCACCCAGCGACCACGCAGGTGCTATTGCTTTTCCTGACCAGCATGCACTTGCAATGAAGTTAACATAATTTTAGATCGTTCAAACAAGAACATTTATCCATGCACATACAGCAAAAATAATAAGCATGCTACAACTCCCTTATATAGGCAAGTAAAAAGGTGTTTGCTTAGGTGTAACAAGTGTAAAAAAAGCTTCAACTATTTACAATTAGGTGACACCTTACAGAACTTAAATACTATTTAAAAAATTAAATCTATTATTAATGCTGCTGTTCTCTTCCACAATTCATGCTTAAAATTCAGAGCAAGCATTAGGTTGTGCAGAGAAATGTTTCTACCATTCCATTCAACTTTGTGATTCAAAGAAAAATATGTATATAAACACACATATAGCACACAATAGAATATGCGATTTTAGGCTTGCAGAGTGTTGATCATAAAGTTAGCATTAAATAAACAATCACAAACACTCCCACGCTAGAATTTGTCTACTTGGTAAAATAACTGAAAAAATAGTTTATGTTGTTTACTGCAAGGGAAGACGGTCCTAGAAAGCACCAATGAGTCTTTAGGTGACCATGACTCAAAACTCGTATGTAACAATACCACTGTAAGGCATTAAAAGTGGCTTTCTCGCATGAAACTTCCCCACTTAAAAATGCAGAATTAAACAAAGCCGTTGTGTTTAGCTTTCCAAGCTAAGTTAAGCTGCGGAAAAAATCACAAACATCAACTCAGCGGTGCGACACAGGCTGAGGCAGTGACTTCTTAAAGAAAGGTAGGAAATAATCAGCATTTCCCCACTTTTTCTTCATCGCCACGCTCATTACAAACCCCTTGCACTGCACACCACGGCGGTACAGGCGTGCAAGCAATAAATACTTCAGCGCACGGTTGGTTTTTTTTAACTCGCACCTAGCTTGCACATCGATACCCTGCCCTGGAATTAGCAGGTTTTAATGGGACTTTAAGGTGCTTTCTAGGAGGCCGGCCCCGCCGCGGCTCCTCTGCACAAGCGCCAGGCAAGCTCTCCCGACACGCCGGCGTCTGAGGGAAGCTGGAAGGTCTTCAACACTCACCCTAATCCGTTCGGGTTTACTTACAAGAAAAGACATGGAATCCGCGTTTGTGTTACCACACGCAGCTCGTGAAAAGACGGGCAACCTGCAGGCACAACAGCGGGTCTCACCCCTTCACGCCCAGCCCCGGCACCGAGCCCCGCGCCGGGCAGCCCTCACCCGCCGCCCAGCAGCCCTAGGCCGGGAGGGCCCCACCGGAGCGGGACAGACCGGTAAGCACCGCCCGGGCCCCCGCGGGGCAGCGACCCCGCCGCCCCGGGCCCCTCGGCCCCTCACCTGCTCCTCAGGCTGCGGCCGCCGCTTACCGGCAGGAGACGCTGCGCGTGTGACGCCAGCACGCCGCCACGTGATGCGGCACCGCTCGCAGGTCGCGGCGCGCGCGTGACGTCGGCTCCGCGGCTCCCGCGCGCACGAGCGGCGGGAAGGAGCCGCCGCCATGTTGGTTCCCTCAGAAAGCGGCCGAGGCTTCGCTCCAGCCGCCCGTCCGGCCGCTTCGCGGGGGAACGCGCCCGGCCCGGCCCGGCCCCGGTGCTGCTGCAGTGCCTGCACAGCCCCGGCCTCAAACGCAGGGGGCAAATCCTCCATCTCCACCCACCCCGGCCCATGTAAACGGAGAGACGCCTTCCTCCAGCTATGGGCCCTCTCCCAGCAACCACCACCCTCACAGGGAGCCAGTCCCAGGTGGAAAGAATCACATCCACCAACATAACGCCAGCTACTGCGTGTCTGAAACCTACCCTGGACAAAGGAGCCTTGGAGAGTCTACGAGATGAAAGGAACACAGAGTCCAGCCAAGTAAAGCAGCCAGGCGGAGTGTTTCAATTATATTTTACTCTTCATTAGATTGTTCATTTGAATGTTCATATTACAAAATTAGCTGCCGTGGCCCACAAATGCATGGGACTTTAGGAAAGCTGTCCACTTACTCGAAAGAGCACAAACTAGTATTTCCTTTCAAAGAACTTTGTGAAACAATACCGTATTAATCTTTAAAGCTAAATAGTGCTAAAATTTCACATAATCTACATTAGTTTTGGCTTTAAATAATTTTACCAACCATTATAAAATCAATGTATGTGCATGTATCAGGTTACAGACATTTGCATTTAAATCAGTGTGAAGTATCCCATGCTGGAACAAGAAGTTTAAGCAATTGCTGTTTCAACAGCAGCTCATTCTTATTGCCTCAGAATCAAGTTTGCACAAAGAATTGAAGAAGAAAATGCAAGACATGGTTTCCCCACAAAACTGTTAAAAGTCTGTTACAAGCAACAATAAAATGCCTTCGACACAGGAAGCATTTATAAAATGCAGAGCTCTCTCAGCGAAGTGGTTGCACAGGGGCATTCACTTCATTCTCCCCATTTCTATTCAAAAACCTGAAGCGATCATTTCCCAGATGAAGAGGATACATGTCCTCTGAAACGTTTTTACTTGCTTGGGGAAACTGGCAATTGCAGATACTTCACTGAATCTAGCTTCTGGCTGAAGTGAAGTAGGCAGCAGCTGCTGAGATCAGGAGAAAAGTTTTTGAGGCAAACTTGTACAGGTAAAAATACTCAAGGAAAGCTGGTTGAAGCTGCTAACTCACCATGCGCTGACTCCTGAAGAAACACCACGCTCACATTACAGACTTCACATTGTATTAAGCTTGCAGCATTCAAAACCACAAGTAGGAAACTGTTCACGTATTCCATTCCCTCATATCTAACCCATCTATATGTTTTACACATATGCCAATCATGCCCACAGGTCACCTAATACTGTTTCAGTCCCTGGTTTGTAAAAAAAGAAAATAAAAATAACTTCTATTCTACTGGGCTTAAATCCCTGAAGAATCCATACTGTGTATGGAAGGCTCTAAGTTTTGTGCCTTTACAAGCTTGATGCAAATAATGCACAGTAAGTGTTTATTGTGCAGTTTTCCTCCCCTTAAGTTTTCCCCCCTTCCCTCCCAATAACTAAAACCAAAGTTTAAAACCAAAGCATGAATATGTTACCAGCACGCGTGGACAGGTTTACAATCTTCTGCTTTTAAAGAACAAATGACAAAGAGCATTCAAGAATATTGCAAATTTTTTTTAACAGACAAGTAGCAAAAATGTATACCACCTGGAATAAAACTGCTGAGACAAAGCTCTCTACAGACACCTGCATGTTGCTGTAATACTTAAATAAGTAACACCAATGCAAGGAACGTTTCTCTTAATGGCTACTAGTGTTCAAGAAGTGTAGGATTATGGAGTCAGGTAGGTCTTTGTACCCTGTGAATTAAAATTCTGCAGGTGGCACTGAGACGCTTTTCACAATGGAGTCACATAGCTTTCACTTTGATTTGCTTCATCTTCATCTGCTTCTTCTCAAGTTTCTTCTGCTCGCGCC
This sequence comes from Burhinus oedicnemus, assembly GCA_008921705.1. Lineage (NCBI taxonomy): Eukaryota > Metazoa > Chordata > Aves > Charadriiformes > Burhinidae > Burhinus > Burhinus oedicnemus. The sequence continues at coordinate 1,064,684 of VFFE01008394.1, forward strand.
GCAAAGCAGCTTCCTGTAGGCAAGGACATAGACATCTGAATGAACATCAGTGAGCTCTTCAAAGAGCAGCTGATCATTTCAGAAGAGCCAAACAAAAAAGACCTCCAGTACTTGGGTTCACATTTCTAACCACATGAGCTCACTCCTCGCTGGGAGCCTTCGCGTGTTTCAGAAAGCAAATGCATATAGCCTGAAAGCTGTCTGCCTACCAGCAAATAAGGCAGCCTGGGAGATATCGTAGGAGAAATTTGCCAGTAGCTTGTAACAATCTGAAAATGCATCTTACCTCCAGCCGACGCTGTTTTTCAGGATCCTCTTCGTTCATTATTCGTTCCTTCTCTGCCCGTTTTTTCTCTTCCCGACGGGACTGGGCAGCCTCCTGTCTTTGCACGTGAGTCAGTTTAAGGAAGTTCTCTTCCACGCGAGCCCTGTTCTTATCAGCTTTTTGTTTACCCTTTTCACAGACGAAAGCAAGTAATACAGATTCCCCGTAAGCAGGATGCATTATCTCTGGTAGTCATATTAGAAACATAAGACTCCCAACCTTAAGGATCTGATGGTAATGGTTGCAATTTCATACAATATTCAGAAGACAGAAAAATACACCCTACTTACTTCTCTGTTCAGACGGAACTTCTTTGCTTTGTCAATAGAGTAGATAACCATGCTCATCAGAGGCAGCAAAGATTCCATGTCCTTTGGGGAAGTGTTGCCTGAACCAGGCACTGAAATAAAGAGTTTCTTGTTAATTCAGAGAGGCTGGCAGGACTCTTCTGCTTGCTATAACGCTCTTTCCTTATTGCTCACACCATTCATGAAAGAAAGATGTTCTTATCCTCCTCTTGAGGAAGGACATAACTAACTAAAAGAGGCGTTTAGCTCTGGAGATCACATTTAGATTCTTCACACAGTGACAGGCACATTTCCCACACACAATCCTTCTTAGTTTTATTAGTACGGAATACAAACATAAGGGTTGCATTCAGGCTCTGACATTAGCTTCACTTGGAGCTATGGCCTTGAATTTTGAAGAGAACTATGGGCCTTTTCTAGAATAGGCTCCCCAACAGGCTGTTTTTCTTCCAAAATAGGGTTAACCAACTAACTCTTGTGCAAGCTCAAACTGCAAGGAGTGTAGCTTAAAAGAAAGTGATCTTGCGATGGTGCCTTAATACAACCACCAGTGGGGATATGAGTGTGAACTAAGATCAATAATAGCAAGATTGAGTTAAGAGATATTATCACAGCGATATGCCACTCAGTCCCCAGTGTTATTACTGCCATCTGTTTCCTGGTTCATCAATCAGTGATCCTGTTACATGCACTGAAGTCATTCATCATATTGTCTACCACAGATGACAGACTTTGAGCATGTGACTTGCACAAATAAAGCACACCACTCCCCCCAGATACACATACACACATGTACAGCAGTTCTCTTACCGTTAAATGTAAACAAAAGTGTCTTTTTAGTTTCGGGCAGTTTTGTAAGCTGACCCTCCCTGGTAGGAAAGAAAAAGGTGGCTGGAATGAGCTAAGAAAAATACAGGCATACAAAATACCTAATGTCGTTAAGGAAAACCTCATCAAGAATCAAGAGACACTTGCAAACTACTCGGATAAAATAAACAAGATTAAAAGGCTGGCTGCAACCCAAATTTAAGTTTCAAACTATCCAGATTCCTGAAGTGTTTTACTCAAAAGCATACAGTGAAAAGGCATTAATTTAAAAAACACACAAACAGCACCATCCAATCCGATTGCCAGAGGTCATCTGAGCTCTGGCATCTGAGCCCTAAGGCAGCCTGTGTATTTTTAATGTCATTCAGTTTTACATATGCCCTATTTTTTATCCTACTACAGATCTTCTATAAATACCAGTTAGAAAAAAAAAACTTTCTAAAGAATTCAAATCTTCACTGCCACAAACGCCACAGCATTCTAATGTAAGAAAGTCAGGCCTACATTTCACAGATCCTCCAAAGCCTAGCAATTTCAGTACAACGTACACATACTGCTGTCTTATAACTAAATCAAAGTATGCTCCTTTTTTTGGAGGACAGTTTCAAGTTTTGATATGCTCACCTGTGAGCATAATACACCCTTGCAAAAGCCCACATGGTAATTCAGATAAGATAAATCACCCACCACTGGCAATTCTGAAGAGCAGCTCAAGACTAGGAGGCTTAGAGAAACAGAAGACATGCTGCATCTGTGTATTTCTGAAGCACAGCTGAGAATCAACCTGAACCAAAGTACCCAAGCAATGGATTCAACAGCAGAATGTTTAGCCGTATCAGCTAGGGAAGGGGAAGCAGCCTTGATGGTTTGTGGGGGGTTTTTTGGGTTTTTTGTTTGTTTGTTTGTTTTTGTATTTACACTGCAGACTTTTCCTAAACCTAATTCTCAATGCATTCAAATAGCATCTGAGTTGATGTGTTGAGTTCTGCTCCTGCAGTGTTATTTCTTGGACCTTAAACTCTAACATGCTGTACACCTTTAGTGGGATTACTCAGTTGTGTTCCATGCAGCTGTGTACACTGTAGCTGCCAGGTGTTATCTGAAATTTGTAGCTGCCCAAACTACAGCATAACCAGCACACAAAAATAAACATTAAGGCAACAGAGCACCTTGATCTTCTCAACTAATTCAGCATTTGGAAGCATTGGGAGTGTATTTATTCACCTGTTTCACCTTTGCACCCCATTTCTCTTTGTGTGCATTCCAGCAGGCTTCACATTGCAAACAAGTTTGTCAGCCTCTGTTTTGCTTAGTATTACAATAGCTATTGGGAGGAGAGATCTAGCTTTATACGTACTCTTGCATAAGTTTTGGACCGGAGAACTGGTCCGAGAATTGGACGGACTCAATCTTGTCAGCATAGTGCGTGAGGAAATGTATCATCTAAAAGAGAAACTGGGGTTAGTTTTTCCCAACACCAATCCATCTGCAGCCTACCCCCTCCACATCTGTTTGCCAAAGTGTCCATGTATCACTCTGAAAATTGCTGTGCTCAGTTTGTCACAGTGACACTGAAATTTAAACGTCAATTTTTTTTAGCTTTTGCTAGAAGGGGCCTCAATGCATGGAATTAATGTGAGCAACTCATATATTAGATATATAACTCTCATTTGGGATTTTCCAATTCATCTGGTAACATGTCAACTTCGAGGACCTGCAGACACACCATCAACACCCTCCTTCGAACTGGCTGTTGAAGCTAACTTCCAGGCTTTGAAAGGCAGTTTTAAGTCTGCAGTTCATGTTAGACTAACAGTTGCTATGTAAAAGGAATAATGACCTGAGAATTACATCCTTCTTCCATCCCTTAAGCTTCCTTAGGGTCTTGATTTCTCTACATCTCACTAGGGCCATTTGGCTCTCCTGTTGTGATGTTTACATGAGATAAAGATTAGAACTTTCTTGCATAGGCTGCAAGTGCCAAGGTTACCATGGAAGATTTGTACTAACTCATTCAATATTACCTTAGCGTCCATCATTCCCTCTGTGACCTCCCCCATCTCCGACAAGATAGCCAGCGAATCTGGAAGCCCATATTTTGCACCAGACTTAGGTTTATCACTGCAGAACTCGCTCTTTTTCAAAGAGAATGAGGGGAAAGAAATAAAAACAAACACAAGCTTGTAAGCATCTTATCAGACTGAACTGTTCCACAGTGGGACCCCTAAAGTACCTAATAAGATACAATAAAAAACACACTAACTCAGTCACTCAGTCTGGCTGGGGACATTTCAAGCATAAAGTAAAGCACGCAGTATCAATAGTGTTAAGGTTCATATTTCCCTTCAATAGTCAGTACTTCAAGGAAAAATATAAACCAATTGTAATACATGCATGCTGGAATGCTCGAAGTGGATTAAAGCATTTTGCTTACATTGTTTGATAACAGAACAAAACCAACTGGCATCCTACCAACCACACTTTAGGGCTGTTACTTGAGACAAGTTATGAGAGAAAAGATTTGCAAACCACTGCTTGTTATCACTGGATCTTTGCAAGCTTCAGGGCTTGAATGTATGGAAAGTTTTAATTTCAGATCACATAAAAGCAGATGACTTAGACCCATACTTTCCACATCATATATCACTAATTAAGTTTACTTTTCAATCCTTTAAAAACTAATTTGTGCAAATTAAATGAGGTGAAGTGACACTCGTGTGAACCCTGACAATACACTTCAGCCTCCTACATGAACTACACACCATTTCCATTAGATGAAAATGTCTTTTCCCCCCACACACTAATTCCAACAGGTCAGTCACAAGTTTTCAGCTGTTCCCAAGAAAATAAGCGATCTACAGATTAGAGGTTCTTATATCCTATTATTTATGTTAGTATTCCCAATGTGAACATACATACCAGGTCCTGCATCTCTTTCTGAAGTCGCACCAGTGCTTTTCTCGTTCCAACAGCAAACACATAGGTGTCCATATCTTCATCATTCATTGTTACTTTTATTTGCTGTGGGACAGAATGTTATTAGCCCTTATCAGATTTATATGATGTACACTGCCTTCAGACTACTGGCCAAATGAAGACCTATGTCTTCTATGACTTCAATGTTTGCCTGACACTTTGATTCACAAGAACAAAGACTAAGTGAGGCCATACACAGCTAAGATAAACGTTGTTGACTTAAAGCTTCTCAGTGTGTCGTAAGGTAGCTTTTTAATTATACTGAGTACTCAATTCAGTATTCTGGTATAATGCTACAGGGTAATAACAGTGACTAGAACAGCAGAGTTGTAAGACTCATTTGCAGTGCAGATATCCATTGCTTATGAGCAACCGCCCACATCTAAATTAAATATTTTTAATAGATATAAGTAAATACAATTATAGATACATGGAAAGAGTATCTACACAGTGCACACAGCCACTGTTCTTCCAAATGCAACCTCTCTTGGCATCTGTGCAGTTAAGAGATTACCCACACCTCCAAGAGCAAGGGGCAAAGGAAAAAGAAACGTTACAGGATGTAATATCCAGGTCAGCATATGCATTAAGCAGCTCTGTTCAAGCAGACTGAACGGACAGAAGAAATCATTAAGTATTTCAAATCGTAAAACCACTTTTTATCTAGATGAGGTCTTGAAGCATGATAAGACTGTTCACAAAACCACTCAAACAATAAAACCCATAGATAAAACAATTTCCAGTCATCAGCAGTTTGCATTTCACAGACAGAAAAGAAATACAAGTGATTCTTTCAGATCGTTTCAACAGTTACTGAACTGGAAGATATGGAATACTACAGAAAGGCACACCTAGCAGTTCACTTGTGTGTCCTAAGACCAATCAAAAGCAGCAGAGCAGAACCAAAGGAATGCAATTTATCACAGCTAATCTAAAGGGCTGAGTACATACCACTTGGTCAGAAGCTGGCCTCATCATGCGTGCAAGAACGTTCAGTAGGTCTTGTCTCTTGAGAAACTAAAACACAAGTTCGTAAACACAGAAAAAGATAGCTGAATATACCTAGAGTGCAGCACTTCATTGGCAGATCACAGTGGGGCTCAAGGAAAAATAGGACAGTTATAAGTAGATGTTTTTCATAGAACAATTTAGCTTTAAAGGGCCCTTTGGAAGTCACCTATACTGTTCAAAAGCAGGCCTACTTTCTGCATTAGATGAGTTTCTCAGCGCCTTGCCCCCTAAAGTTAGGAGCTGAACCAACATGTGGAGCTGTTCCACGCCAGGCCCAAGACTTTGTATTTGTCTTTGTTGTACTTCTTTGGAATTCCCGTTGGTCCATTCCTCCAACATGCTCTCCAAGTGCCTCTAAATGGCAGCTGGGCTCTTCAGCCTACAGTTACCTCCGTTTACTTCTGGTTTCTCTCCTCCTTCTGTAAGAATTCACCCTTACCTACTTTGGCAGGCAGAATGCAGGCCTGTACAGATCTTTAGTCTGACCAGTCTTCCCTTCATGTGTGCATATTCAGAACCCTGTATCTGAATGCGAGCAGAAGAGTCGAACTGGGACTCCCTGTTGCTCACACTGGAATGCAAAAGCCTCTAGAACCTGAAAACTGGTGACAGGTAAACAGTACTACAAACTTACTCATCCTTACCTTTAGCTGGATGAGCATTCCTTCACAGCACACCCTTCCAGAGCACCACAAGTTATATATATGTTCATTTTCTTGATTTAGTTTCCCAGTGCTTGTAGCTTCTTTATTAGTGCCATCATCCCCTGAAGAGAACAACAGTGAAAGAGAACTGCAATCTAAAAATCACAAATTTAAACGGTGAAGTTCATCAGTAGGCTTAAAGCTCAGTTGTTGCTGAATTACTTCAGTATCACCATGATGCTTCTGAATAATTTATACACCACCACCATAAGGTAATTTCAGCACTGGAAGACTGGCACGCTATTTGTCTACACAGAGTTGTCGTTAGTGCTGTCATGCATCTTCTCTAGAGCCTACATGCCATTCTAAAACCAGCTTTATTCAAATAAACGAAAAATGGACCCTAGTCATTATGAAACTCACCAACAAGAGCAAAGTTGCTTTCTAGCAGCTCCCTGTGAGTATTGAACCACGCATGAGCCAGGCGGTTGTTTTTGTTCTTCCCAATGATGTAATTCATGATGTAAGCAAGAAGACCTGTTACCATCAGGATCTCCATGTAATAACTCTCCCAGCTGTTTTGAAGGTGAGCAGGGACCTATGGTTAAATGAACGGAGACTGTATTTTACATACTGAACGAGTGGATTCCATATACACAAACAATCTGGAAAACACATAGTACTGGAGAAGCTTCATACCGAACACAGCAATAAGCTTCACAAATGCGACAGGACAGAGCTAAGCCTACATAATGCATTTGGCTCTACTGGGACACAGTAATCATACAGGAAAGAACCGATAATAGCATTCCCAAAATACCTGGCTAATACAAACAAAATACTTCTCTCTTCCAAGTGAACCTGTGCTAGCATGCATCCCTCAGCAGTCAACAGCCCAGCATTTCAACCCACTGATTATTTGAGCTTGATGCCTTGCCCATCACAGTGTTATCTGATCATGATCTAACTTCTGTTGAAATCTAAAGTAATACCCAATGACTAGGAGCATTTTCAGGATGTCACTAAGAGCCACACACTGCGTGGGGAAGCAGGGAAGCCTACCTGACCTTGCCACCTTCAGAAAATAATTAGCCGTTCTGCTATCACTCTATCACCCTTCAGTCATAAAAGTACCCAAACCTTAATTTTCACTACCAAGCTCAGCCATAATACTTAAAAAGAGATCTTAGGGATAATAAAAATGCAGGCCTCAAGCATCTGATCATTCTGTAAAAGACTCTCTTGGGAGGCAACAAGAAGGTGACGCAGGGTGGGCAGAGAGACTGTCTTCAAAAACCATCCGATGAGTCGATTTCTAGTCTGAAACTTTAGCCATAGACAAGCTATTGTAAGCATACCATCATTGCAACATCTTCTTTATGTGTTGACAAATTACACAGATATTCTAGGATGTACGGTTTCTCTCTGGATTAAACGGTCATCACTCTAGCTCCTCCACTTCTCCCCCACAGTCATATGGATAAAAGAAGCTAAGTCAGAAAATGCTTTGGTCAAAACTATGCTTCAAAAGGTCTGTTTTAATGAACAGTTTCCTGATCTATATTCCAATTACAATTCTCAGTTTGAATACAGAATACAGCTTTGATCCAAGGATGGGAGTTCTAGTGGTTTAAAATAGAGATCAACAGACCAAAGGCACCTGCCATGGAAGTTTTACTTCAGGAGTTGCTATTTAAAGTCACATAAACCAATGCAGAAGAGCATGGAATTGGGAGCTGGCACACCTGAATCATATTCTTCTGCTATCCTGTCGTATTATTGCTGGTATTTCTTGTCTCCATTTCTGCACTGTCTCTTGATAATTCAAATAGCAAATTCTTTAGGACAGATTCTCTCAGGTGTATGTTTGTACACCAAGGACATTCCTGGCATACCGCCTTAAAAAAAAAAAAGTGATGAAACGCCCAATAGAAAGAGGATCAACATTTATACCTACATTAACTATTGTTATGGGGTCTTTATTTTTGCTAGGAGACGCATCTGGTTTCTCTTCATAGCCTTCAAACTCCTCATCATCATACGGTTCACTCTCGGTATCGCCTTCCTAAAGGACAAAATCACAACAGCATAAAAATCCAAAGCCCAGCAGGCAAAATCCAAAAAGACAGGTGAGAAGGTAAGGTGTAGAGATGCTATTAGGAAACACATAGAGGAAGAAGATGAGGCATTACCTGTGCATCTGCGTCATCAAAGTCTTCCTGATTCTCATCCTGACCTTCAAGCTCTACAGTGGCTTCTTCTTCATCATCTTCTGTAGTGATGATCCTCTGAGGAGACTCTGTGACTACATCTTCATTAACATCTTCAAATTCAGCAAAGTCATTATCATCATATTCCATAATGTCATCTCCATCCTCAAATTCATCGTACTTTGCCAAAGAAAAACTCCATGGGATAAACAGGACAGCAATAAAAATATATAAATTCTTCATTTTCACTGGAAAAAAAAAATTAAAATATCAAATGTTGCAAAAAATCCTCATCAGTTCTGTTACGTCACACCTCCAGTAATGCCCAACTTCCATGAACAATTTAAAAACACTACTGGGGTCATACCAGAGAGACAAATAAAACCCTGCCTGATCTTGCCATCTTCCGTATAAAGCAAGTGAATGCTCTTACATGGAAAAATAACTTTGAAAGTGAGGTTCTAGACTCTCTTGCTTGCAGCAGGAGCAGCAAGTTCACATCTGGCTGAGCTGTTCAGATGAACAAGTTCCGGAAGCAGAGATGTCCTGCTATAAAACCGACTCTCCAGTAGCATCTCCCAGTCAGTCAGCCTTGCCAGCTCATTTCAAAGACAACACACTGTGCCTAGAGTCGTTATTGATTAGCAATTAGACACGGTCAGATCAATGAATGTGTAACAACAGCAGTAAAGCTCAGAATACACTTAATTCAGTTACTTTAAGCAGCCTCTGCTAGTTTAAAAGGCCTCATCTTTGATTTTCTAGACTGCGTCCTCAGAATCGGGTCCCGCAGCATCCCAGCACTACTTTTGTTCAGAGATAGAGACCCTTTGTTGTAAGTGCTACAAAAAAAAGCAGGAAGGGGATGGATATTGCACTGGTCCCCAAACCAAGAGTAAACTGGGGCTCGTGACACCAAAGCTCTCTCCCCAGATCTGCCAAAAACCTGCAGAGAATTTGTCCGTTCACCTTTTTTGCCCTCGACTTCCTATGTGTTTTCTGTTTGATCTCAAAACAGTCCCAGTCTCCCGCTCAGACGGAGAAATACGTATCAGCAAGGTGCAAATTAAGAGCCTGAAAAGGCAGTAATAACCCTGCTACCGCATTTCACAAATAGCCACGGAGGATCGGCTGCACCAGACTCTGCAATGAGACTCATTTTACTCCCTCCCGCAACCAGATCCGAGTGGGAACTTGAATGTTAATGAGATCGTTCTCTTAAAAACTGGAAATAGAAATAATTTGTTTCTAAATTAGACCAGCGCTCCTCCAAGTACCACATGCAAGGAACCCACTGCTACGAATAACAACGACGGCTAAAATAAACGCCTTCGTCAAAGGCTTCTCATTCTAGCAAAAACCTGAACAGAACATGTTCCCAGAAACATTAAACAAGATGGGAAGTACAACAAGGCAGAGCCCAGGAATATAAGCACATTGTTTGGGTCTGTCACAATTTTATGCAAATTTAAACAGAAAAACAAAACACTATTTACATATGACAGAATTTGCATTCAGAGGTTAAAAACACCAGAATAACGGAGCCACTTGCTCAACCAAACCCCCAAGAGTTTCACAGTACGAATTTTGAGACTATTTAAGTATATCCACTTTCAAAAGACCCTACAACTCCATAAAGCTTTATGCAAAATAAACTTCTGCAGCCGACGGGTGAAAACTAGAACGCGCTCCTAAGGCAGCCGTCTCTGGAAGGGCTTCCAAGCACAAACAACTCCACCGAGCACAACGCGCTCTGCCGGGCCCTCCGCGATCCACAGGCCACCGGCCGTCCCCTGCGAGAGGAACCGACTCACCCACCGGCCTCCGCACAGCCCAGAGGGACGGGGAGCGGCTCCGGGTCCCCGCGGGTCGGGTCACACCGGGCCCCCCCCCAGCCTAAAGCGGGGACACCCACCGCAGGCACCCGCCGTGCCGCGGATGCCCTCGCTGCGGGCACCCGCCTCCGCTCCCAGCTCCGTCCAGGGACACAAGGTCAAGGTTAACCAGGTTGAAATTAGCACCCCGCCGCCCCGGGGCGCGGGCCCTCCGCTCCTGTTCCCCACGGTCCTGCCCCACTCTCGCCCCCTCAAAACCCCCCGGCCCCGCTGCCAACGCCTCCTGCCCCCGCGGGGCACAGCGCAGGCTCCGCACGCCCGCTGCCCTCAGGGCCAGGCCGCCCCTCTCCGGGGCACTACGGGGGCCGAGGGCGGCCGGTAACGGAGAGTGGGAAAGAGGAGGGGAGGGGGGGAGTGAGGCTGGGCCGGCTGCCCCCGGGGAGGCGGGAGCGGGGTGCCCCATCCCCGGCAGAGCGCGGGGCTGCCGGAGCCGGCCCGGTACCGCGTTACCTGAGTCACGCGGCGCCGCCGCCGCTTAGGCCCAGCCCTCGCCCTCCGCTCAGCGCCCGCCGCCGCGGCCGCAAGCGGCGCAGCCTGCGTGCTTTGCGTAGCGGGACGCATGCGCACTGCCGGCGGCGGCCTCCCGCGCTGCATGTGTATGTGTACACGCGTGGGCAGCGGGCAGGAGAACCCGCAGCCTCACGGCCGAAGAAGCAGCCGGGCCCCGGCACCCCCGGGGCTGCCGGCGAGGGCGACCCGGGACACTCACACCTTGCCCGGTTCCACCGCCCTCCTCCCGGGGCTTCACCCGCCGCCAGCGCGCATGCTCCGTGCGGCGCGCTGACCTCAGTGCGTCACGCACGTACGCGATACGTCGGTACGTCGATACGTCGCGTCTCCACCCCCCCGCCCCGGTAACCGGGGAAGCGGCGGCCGGCGGCTGCGGTGCCCGAAGGGTGAGTGAGGGGGCGCGGGGCCGGGCGGGGCGGCGCGGCGGCTCCTCCTCCCCCGCCGGCCAGCGGCGCCCCCCGCGGGCGGGAGCTGCCGGGACCGCGGCCTAGTGCGGGCTCGGGCAGCCTCGGCCTGGCCCGCACAAAGGGCCCGCCCCCGTGCGGGGGCCCCGCGGGCGGGAAGGGCTGTGAGGGGCCCTGCTACTGGCCCGGGGCAGGGCCCGGTGTGCCAGGACAGCGCGTTGAGGGCGAGCTGCGGCTCCCTCCGCCGCTCCTGCCCTGGGGCAGGGGGCTCTCTGCGGCGCCGGGCCGCCCGTCTCCTTTCGGTGCCCAGGGAAGGGCGGTCCCGGCCGGCGGGCGGGGGGGTCCCTCCGCGGGGGTCTCGTCAGCAACCGCCAGAAACGGGAGCGGCTAAGGCATATCGTTGCCTTTCCCTCAGGTGCAGGGGATCCGTAGAAAGGGTCCGTGCCTTCGAGTTTCCTCCCTCGGAGCGGCGTTGGCAGGGAAGCAAAGCCTCAGCAGTTAGCCCACGGTCTCGTTCTGCGTTTCATCACTGTCTTATAGGAACCCTTTCCCTGTGCACTCACTAGTGGGCTTCGTGGGCAAACAGACCAAATTCTGTACTTTTGCAGTTATATTATAGAATAAAAGAATGATTCTTTTTATTTTCTGGGGTGGTGGGAAAAAGTCGGTAGGTACAGCAAGGAAGAATCCTTAAAATCAGATGTGATAACTTAAAAGACGACCTGCTGTGCTGTCAGCAGCAGAAGTGCAAAGTTACACCTTTCATCCGTTTGTTGTACATTTTGTTCTCTTACCTGCCACACATCTGCAGGTGTGAAAGCTGGAAGGTGTGTCAGTGGAAGTGGGAGAACAGGACATCGGAGTCAGCTGCCAGCATGGAGAACTGAACAGCAGTTTTCCTGAAAGTCTCCTAGTGAGCTCTGGTCTAGACCTGAGATTTATTGAGCTAGTCCCAAGCTGCTGAATGTTCTGCACAGGGAGCAGTAGCAGTATTTACTCTCAGATTATTTGGAAGTTGTTTCTCTTGCCAGCAAATTCAGATCTCATTGGAGGATTCTCACTGAATGTGGGGATTTGTTTAACAAGACTTACAGCCTTTGGGCCATCTGATTATAATGCACTTGAAAGCAGTGAGTGTCATATGGTCTTTAGCTGCCTTAAAGGTATGACTTACTGACCATGCAGATGAAATGATTAGATTACTTGGAATGGGAAGTGTAAATCTTAGCATATCAGTTCAGTCTTCCCTTCGTCTAACTTAGATGGGCAGGCATGTTACGTGGAGTATTTAAAGTGTGGTTTGAAAAATGTAGGTTGGAGAACATATATATGGCTAAAGATGCTTTCCTAAGAAGAAGAGGGAGTTCACCTTTTGGCAGAAGTGTGCCTTGTCTCATAACGGAGTGGTGTGCTGCTTTGCACCAGCTTTTCCAGAGCTGTCTGGATTGCAGTAGCGTGGTATTTACAAAGCCATGAAACAATCAAGTATGGGACTGTATGGACATGCAAAATATGTACCGAGCTGACTTTTCATCTCTTGTTCCTCCTGATGTTCAAAGTTCTGGCCTGGGGTTTGTTTGTCTTAGATTGCAAAACAGGCAAGACAGGCAGCATCTTAAATATGCTGAAGTGGTCATTGAGGGATATGATCTGTTTTGGAAGACAACCTCTTTGTTTTATTCTTTTTTCGAATTGTGGATACATTCATACTTACAAGAAAAGAACAAAGCCCAGTCCTTTTGGGGAAACAGATCAGACTCTTGTCAGTCACATTTCCACAAGTCTCTTTATCATGACTGAAGTAATCCACTTACAAGAAAAATTGTGACTATTATATATAACTGTCTAAAGCAGAAAGGGCATTCATTTGTCTTTTCTGATTTTAACAGATATATTCAGGACATCATGAATTGGAATAAAGGTGGACCTGGTACTAAGAGAGGCTTTGGGTTTGGTGGATTTGCCATAACACCTGGAAAAAAAGAGGAGCCTAAGCTCTCTCAACAGTCTCATAGTGCTTTTGGGACAGCCGGCTCTTCTGCTGCATTTGCGAAATCAGGACCTCCTCAGCTGCCTTCTTTCTACAAAATTGGGTCAAAGCGAGCAAATTTTGATGAAGAGAATGCGTAAGTACAGTTATTTCTTGTGTTTATCTAGCTCTAGATTTTAGTGTTTTAAAGTTTCCAAGGTCAGGGAAAGTATCTGTGACATTTATGAGGTTTAGTTATTTAGAAAAGCCTGCTCAAGGATAAATACCTTAATGCTGCATTATGGTGTAACAGAACCCCAGTAGCTTTACGGCAATAGGATCAAGAAAAACTGAGCTAGTCAGCTGCGGGTACTCCCATCCTTGCTTTGCAGCAGACTTTTGGTGTTGCCCTGGACCGATCATTTACCCTTTCTCTGGGTGTCAGCCCACTGTCTGTAAAATGAGAATGATAATACATCCTCACCTTTAAATATTTTTAAAAGACTATGAGATACTACAGCAGCCCATGGAGAGCTCTCCTCCTCTAGCTTTCCCCTCCCTAAGAACATATCTCCACTGAGCCTCAGTCAACTCAGTCTCATTCGTGCTGTGGTCTGCACAAGGCTTTGCCTGAGATGGTGCGTTCAGAATTGGAGCCAAGCAGGATAAATTTGGGTGTCTTTTGCACAGGGAAACATTCAACTCCATGTTTCTTTACTAACCCTTCTGTTAGCTGCATAACTATGTTGAATAGAAGGGAGGTCAGAAAATCATCCTATATTCACCAGCCTGGGAGAGCCACTCAAGATCAGTTTCATGACATCTATTTGCCCTCCCACCACTTCTAGCTTATAACATGAATCATTGTAAATAAATGAATAAATCTCAACAGCTTTTCCTGTGTACATACTGACTTTTATTATCCATCTCTCTGTGGGAAACTTAACTCGGAAACCATGAAAGACAGCATGGTGCTGTAGACTACATACTGACGGGGCCATTTGTTTCTTTTCAGGTACTTTGAGGATGAAGAGGAAGATTCCAGCAATGTCGAATTGCCGTACATTCCCGCAGAGAATTCCCCCACTCGCCAGCAGTTTCATTCCAAATCAGCAGACTCTGACAGCGATGATGATCCTCTGGAGGCATTCATGGCTGAAGTGGAGGCAAGACCTGCCTTGTGAAATGTTTATTAATTTATGTGGCCATACTTCTCTCCAGTCAGGAGCAGCAATTGTCACTCATGACTTTGGCAGCTGTATTCAGAATGTCACTTAGCTTTTGTTTTTTATGTAAGATGCTGTGTTAATTAGAACTCAGAGGTGGATTAGATGGGGAGAGGGTGGATATGATTTACAGTAGCTTAACTATTTAACCATTTTGAGCATGTCAAGGCAATACCACAAGAGCTTTGTGTGTCTCTGAATACGAAATTAAGGTTTTGTGCATTTTACACTACCTGAATTGAAATGATTTGTGTTTATCGTGAGCTGTTCCTTAGCTACAGTTCTGTTATTAGCTGGATTCTATCACAGTGTTTTCAGGAGGAATGCAGAGAATGTATTTTTTCAACAACATTTCCACGAAGTTACAGTATATAAATTTCAAAGGTATTAGTAGGAGAATTTATTTAGCATAATAGGGTATGGAACAAGAGAAAGTTTACTCCAAAAAGTGTTGTCTCCGTCACATGATGGTCTAGTTATGTAGGAACATTTTTCCCTTCCATGCTTTATCATCTTGGGTTTTTTAACATGTCATAATTTTATGACCTGTTAGGATCAAGCTGCTCGAGACATGAAGAGACTTGAAGATAAAGACAAAGAAAAAAAGAATGTTAAGTAAGTTCTCCTTTATAATTTCCATGCCTGCCTGTGTCTTATATGGTGCTAACAGAATTCCAGTGCATTTTGTTGATGATGATTTTCTGGAGCCAATATAATATATACGTAGTAAACAGCATTAACCAGCGCATGTTACCACCCATGGGTAAAGTTCTATGCAACAAAAATTTAATAATAGGAGGGAAGAATCCATGACGGCATCCTACGGTAAAATGTAACAACACTGAGAGTTACCTCACGCGAGAAGCCTTTCTAGGCCACACAAATTGGGGCAGCACATTGTACTACCACCACCTTCCAGATCAGCCTGTATAGTTCATCTTCTTTCCGCATCCTTGCAGTGATCAGCATGGTTAAGTTTAAAATTACATTTGTATGAGCAAAATTACTCAGTGGTGCTGTACCTGTAGTCCTGGAGAGTCTTCCAAACTTGAAGTAGGTTTTAAGACATTACCTGTAAAGCTGATATTTTAGGTAGCATGTGACAATCGGGATACTAAGTTTAGAGTTTTAAAACAGTTTACATTTTTGCAGCTTATATATCTGTTTTAACCAAGGAAAATAATTATGCTACTGATTCTTGATATAGATGTCAGATACATTGGTAGAATTTGCATTGCATGGGGTTGATCAGATTATACGTGGTCCTGAAACAGAACACCGGATCCAAATCACCACCTGGGGAAGTTCTGAACTGGATTTGCACTTCCTGGCTCATATTCCTCTTCAGTTATGGGACTTCGGTAGCATCAAGAGCTTAGACCAGGATGATCTTTGATGTGGCTTCTGCTGGGAAGATGGAGTCCTAATGTTTCAGTCTCATTAATAGAAGTAAAAAGAAGTTTTTGCAGGGTCGCTGTTACGGTTGGCACCAAATATGAAAACTCCATGGGTTGGGATTATAAATGTTACTGAGTTATTAGTGTTGTGTCTTCCACGAAATATGGAGCTCAGCACTAATCAAATGAAAGTATGGAGCTGAGTATGTGGAACACTTGCAGGGAAGTTTTTTTTCTCCGCTTGTTTTTCCAGGGGTATTCGAGATGACATTGAAGAGGAAGATGACCAAGTGAGTTCCTATGCAGTCTTTCTATCTTCTTTTTTGTTGTGGTTTTTTTGTTGTTGGTTTGTTTTTTTTTAATCTTCCCTCCCCAAATATATAACTACTAGGTACAAACAGAACTCCAGTATCATGCGCAGTATCCGGACAATTCATCAGGAAGCTCTAGTGGCTACACTGCTGTCTCTACCCTTCTAGGTGTTTCACTTAATAAAACAAACAAACAAACAAAAAAATATTAGGAGATAATTTCATTCTTTTTGACTGTTTAAGAAGACTTTAGAAGACTTTTTTTCAGTCAATTTGAACTTCAGTTTCCTGTACAGGTTTTTCAGTATCTGATAGTCTCGTCAAATTTGAAATTAGCAGAATCAACTAACACGGAGCGTCAGTGAGAGGCTATTGAACTGTGGAGGCTATTTGCAGTGAAATTCATGTCTGTTAAGGGCAAGAATCAGCCTTTTTGTTCTTTATTCAGCTCCAGTTCTGATTGAGGATTATAGGCATCACTGTAACAGAAAAGTAAACAAATAGGAAAGACTTCATTTCAAAATGTACCTTACTACTAAGTTGTAATTAATAACTGTTGTGTTAGTCGCAGTAATGCAGAGCATGGAAGGGTTGTCTGGCCTCTAGGCCTTTGCTTCCAGTTTGGTGAGTGTAGCTGTGCTAAAGTGTGAGCAAAGGTGACTTGCACTTGGAGGCCGCTATTGTTCAAGGGTATTGTATGCATATCTATGTGACTGGGTGATAATTGGCCGTGCAAATGAAAAAGCCAGATGAGTATATACATTTATTTGTAATTGAACCTTGCTTTAAAAATCTGGTCTTAAATATTTGCTTGAAAGTCAAGCGAGACTGGTGTTTTGTCCATGAGAATGTCTTGGTGTGCTGGTGAGATTCTGAGACATGTACATATGTGTGAGCTGTAAGGATGGCATGTGACAGTGGTGACAGTGACTGCTGACTTGGGCTTGTGTTGAAGGACTCTTCTGAAATAGTTTCTTTCCTGTTTGCTCTTGAGTCTGTCAATGAAAATATATATTTTCATTTCTTAGAGTCTAGTTAGTGGAAGTGGAGCAACTATTTTTGGCATAATGTTTTTAAAAAAATGTAAACATCATATGCTTAGTAACATTGTGTTCTTTTTTAAAAACCTGCGATGTTTGTACTTTTGGAATAGATTCTTCTGTTGTTAAAGCCTAACAAGTCTCAGTAGAAGGAGTTGTTAAGCAGACATGCAAGAGAAGCTTGGATTTTGAAAGCATTTTGTGGTTTAACTATCACTTTAGTTGTTTTCTTTGTTTGTACGTACTGTCCTTCTGGACATAACTGTTGGTATTTATTAGAAGAATCAGTTCTAGTGAACTTTTTTTTTCCCTCAATGGTGGTTGTGAAAGCAAACAGCCATCTAGCATATACTTCATTTAAACAAACATAGTAGTATTTTTGCATCCTATTGTATGTGATTTTACTGATATGTTTTGCTGCAGGAAGCTTATTTTCGCTACATGGCTGAAAACCCCACTGCTGGTGTGGTCCAAGAAGAGGAAGAGGATAATCTGGAGTATGATAGTGATGGGAATCCAATTGCACCGTCCAAAAAAATCATTGATCCTCTTCCACCTATTGACCATTCAGAGGTAGGAAGGAAGTTTATTCCATTCTGTTCTGTCTGAGGTATTTTAGAAAGCAGGAGCTAGGAAGTAGATTGAAATATGCTTCAGTCTCTGTGCGTTGGTGTTGGCAGGTGCTGTGCCACTTGAGTCATGCTGAAGATCCTTCAAATGACTTCATATTCAACTTATGTTCTTGCACATAATTGAGAACTTTTTCTCAAAAGGACCCTTTCCCTCCAAAACTAAGTGTACAGAGAGAGAATCTTGAGCCCTGGACTAACTGAGTAATTACCCTTGCAGATTGAATATCCACCGTTTGAGAAAAATTTCTATGATGAGCATGAGGAGATCACCAGTCTCACCCCGCAGCAAGTGGTGGAGTTACGTCATAAGCTGAATCTCCGGGTAAGCTGGTCACAAAACAGTCCTCCTAGGATCTTCTTACTCCCATTTTTTTTGACTGCCTTAGCAGTTTTAATGAGGATTTTCACAGGGAACTTCAGCTTTTGAATACCAAGCCTCTTGGATACCTTCAGTGACTTTGATTTAAGGGAGCTTGGTTTTCCTAATCAGTTCTTGAAAGTTCTTCTCTGAACTTGTCAAAGTGGGCACCGAAGATTGCCGGTTGCATGGTTGCACTTGGACTAAAGAACTAGGAATCGAAACTGGAAATATTATATGGAAGAATTAGTTCTTTGCCACTTGTGACATGTTAGTGTGGTGACTTTCTATGGAGGGATTTATTTGGGGAAGAAGGAGACCAATTATACAAGGAAGTGGATATGATATTTAGTAGCTTATGTTGATTGACAATTATCTAAATTTTTATGCCTGAAAGTCTTATTTACACAACACATCTGGAATTTGCACCTGGTTAAACGTATATCTATTAAAAAAATAAAAAGCCCTTTTTGGAGGTAGAAAGACACTTTTTTTCATTTTTGTACAGATTGCTCTTTGTTTTTCTCTTACTGTTCATGAACAAAGATATGTTTCTGTTTCTAAGGTCTCTGGTGCTGCTCCTCCGAGGCCAGGCAGTAGTTTTGCTCATTTTGGGTTTGATGAGCAACTTATGCATCAAATTAGGAAATCCGAGTATACCCAGCCCACTCCTATACAGTGTCAGGTGAGTGTTGTTACTTCTCTAACATCTAAAGAGAACTAATAGAACACGTGCAAAGGTCCCTAGTCCATATGAGGATGTATACAATTCTAGTTTCCTATATAGACCTGTCACGGAGAAAAATATTTTTTATTTTTTTGGGAAAATAGCTATGATATATTTTAAATAGAAGTTTACCCACTTTTTTCCTTTTTAAATGACCACTATAAATAAAACCATATCCTTCTCTTCATTTGTCTCTTAGTGAAGAACACTCAAGTGGCGTCTCTTGCTTATAGAAATGTATGAAAGGTTTTTTTATATATTTTTAGAAACTGTATTAAAAATAAACATAGCAGTAGCTGAGTAAAGAGCCATACGTTGACAACTTTGTTCCTTTAAACAATTTATATTTGAATGTCTTGTAACTAGAAGTGATATGCAACAAGGCATTTTTTAATTTCTTTTGGCAGTTAGAACAAATGCCCTGTAAGCTGGACCATTTAACCGGTCATTCCTTGGAGAGCTGTGCAAGCAAAAGGGATTCTACTACATATCTAGATTGATTACCATAAGTAATTAAGGTTATCGATAACGTGATTATAACCACACCACTTCAGATGCTTTTCTTGAAATATAAAAAATGACATGGTGCTGTGTCCAAGGGATGTGTATTAGGACCCTAGTCCGTACTATTTGTAAAAACCTGTGGTTGAGAGGTTCCTATAGCAACAGTAGGGGTGAACTGAGGACTTCAGGACTCAGAATGGTTACAGAAAGAATAGGCTCAGAGAATTTGTTTTTAGTGTTCTTACAGTTGGTCAAGATGCATTTGTGGACATGTAAATATATCCTTGGGGTGTTGTACTCTGCCCAAACATTGGTTTTATATAATACACCAACAGTCATAACATGATAATTGCTTCCAATCCTTAAAACAAACTAATTCAGATCTGAACTTGGCAATAAAACTGAGGAAGGATCAACGTATGTTGCTATGAGTCCCCTGTAATGTGCTTTTCTCTTGTTATCTGAGTTTTCATGTAATATCTAGCACAAGAATATGCTATGGTAGGCGTAATATGGGTTTAGAATCTCCTTATTTTTAGGGTGTTCCAGTTGCACTAAGTGGCAGAGATATGATTGGGATAGCTAAGACTGGAAGCGGAAAAACAGCAGCCTTCATCTGGCCGATGTTGATTCACATCATGGATCAAAAGGAGCTTGAACCAGGGGATGGTCCCATTGCAGTGATCGTATGCCCGACCAGAGAGCTTTGCCAACAGGTAGGTGTTTAGTAAGCATGTATGTGCCATACAGTGTTCTTATAGAAGAAGACAAAATTCTGGGCAAAAATTATCAGAGACCTCAGTAAATTATTTGAAAAAACTACTCTGTGCATTAGTAGCATGGCTCCAGTGTAAGCTCTGAATGCTCTCTTACACCTGTTTTTGTTGAAGGATCCCGACAAATCTAAAATTGTTAATTTTTGCATAGTGGTCCCAGATTATTCCTAAGTATTAAGAATACTGTGGATGCATTGCCACAAATTGTATGTGTAAAAAGATGGAGCCTTCAGGTTAAATTACAATTGGATGCCTAAATAGGTTTCCCACATAAATTATTGGAAATTATCCACAAATATTGAAGTATTCAGCCCTGAGGATTTCTGAATAGTTCATTAAGTTATTAGCTGGAAAGTGGATTTCAGGAGCTGGACTGTATTTCCGAGGTAGGTATATTTTCTCAGGTCTGTCTAACGTGAACTGTGATGTGCTTTGTTTAAAATTCTCAGATCCATTCTGAATGTAAGCGCTTCGGTAAGGCGTATAATCTGCGCTCTGTAGCTGTGTATGGAGGAGGAAGCATGTGGGAGCAAGCCAAAGCCCTCCAGGAGGGGGCAGAGATAGTTGTCTGCACACCAGTAAGTACCTGTATGCACACAGTACAATTTTTTGCTGCTTAACTGAAGCTGAGTCAGATTTTTAATACCATTGGTAATGCAGAATTTGTTCTCTGGTAGTGGAAATCTAGGTTCTTCACAGGTTATCAGATGTTGGGAGCAAGTATGCTGGGATTATTTGTGTTCCAAGAGAAAGTGAAAGAGAATAGGTATGATTTCCAGTAGAAGACAGAGTAGCAAGCAAGATCTGCTTGAATCAGTGTCAGTTGTGTGCAATACCAGCTTCTCACTACTGAGCCTTAAATTCATGAAGAAAATTCCCAGAATGTCATGTACTTGAGTGCCACCTTACTGCATCGGCGTAGAGCCTGCGGCAGCAATACTGAAGGGTTGAAACGTTGAATCGGAATGGGTGTTGGTGCTGGACCGGTGATTTAAATGAGCACTGTTGTCAACTGACTTTGCTTATTGCAAAAACTTGTTACGAACGTGGGCAAAACTGAGCAACTAATGCTTGGAAGAAGTTTTATTGTGGCTATATATTGGGGTACTAGGCAAGAAAACAAAGCATGAAGAACTCCTACGCCAAATATTATGGGGTTAAATAGCCAGTTCACAATTAAAACTTGATTGTAATGAAGACTAGGGAATTTTAGGATCTCAGCAATGTTAACCTTGCAAATCCAGTCCTAAAATTCAGTTTGTGCCATATAGTTGATAACAGTTTCAGGAATCTGTTTCTGTGACTTGAATACTGACACTTACTTCTTGAGTGAGGCCTTGAGATGTTTTCTGTTCTAAGTCTCTGGTAAGTGAGGATAAAAAGCAGTTAAATGCTTGAAGGTTGCATATATTAACATCTTTTTAA
This sequence comes from Burhinus oedicnemus, assembly GCA_008921705.1. Classification (NCBI taxonomy): domain Eukaryota; kingdom Metazoa; phylum Chordata; class Aves; order Charadriiformes; family Burhinidae; genus Burhinus; species Burhinus oedicnemus. The sequence goes on from VFFE01008394.1 coordinate 1,086,160, forward strand.
ATATGCTTTAAAAACTTGGCTTTTTTTTTTTTTAATAGGGTCGTTTAATTGATCATGTGAAAAAGAAAGCTACAAACCTTCAAAGAGTCACTTACCTTGTGTTTGATGAAGCTGACAGAATGTTTGATATGGGTTTTGGTATGTAATGAACAAAGGTCACTGTTTTGGAAAGCAGCGATGTCTTGTTTCCAGCTTAGTAGGACTGTTTATAACCCCTGTAGCTTCATATACTTGCAAATACATTAAGGAAATATTTTATAGACAATATAGACATATTTAAAAGTCTAATATCTGGTGGTATAAAGAGATCAACGATGTCCTGTTGATGTTGAAGTCCAAAACCCCTGATTTTTATCTTAGAGTTGCTGAATAACTTTTGGGCAAGTCACTTCAGTGCTTTGATTCTGTGTGTACAAACTAGTTGTGTTAAAAGAACTTTCTTCTTTATTGGAAGAAGTTTGGTCATTCGCATCTGGATCATTTTGAATTTGTGCTCAAGAATCATGGGACATAGCAAAGATTTGACAGTACTATAATAATGCGAACAGAGAGAGGCACTTTAAAGATGTACAGGGTGTGCACTGACTCAGCTAGGATCTTTGCTTATGGAACCTTTTGCTGAAGGAACTTCCAAAAGTTTCTTTGTACAGCAAAGGAACTTGCATTGTGCAGCAAAGAGCACCTGGAGGTCACAGTATAGCATTAAATATTGAGTGAGAGGCACTCGTTGATTCTATGGTTACTTGTTAAATAAAGCAATGAAGTTGCATTTTGAGTTATTCTGCTAAATAATGAGCCTACAATGTTGATTATAACATTTTCCCTCCCCTTTCCAGAATACCAGGTCAGATCAATTGCAAGCCACGTACGTCCTGACAGACAGAGTGAGTATAAACATGTTTCAGGCTAAACTCCTGAGAGTCGGAGGAGGCTATATGGTGGGCTACCAGTTAAGAAGCTGGAACAGAGATTGGATTTCCTGTTCTTGACACAGCCATGCAATGAGACTTTAGTGAGAGTCCACTCGTTAATTCTCAGTGTAGGCTGTTGGGAGGGAGCGCTTGTGAGTGTGGTTAAGTACCCGTACTTGTTCATCAGTCTGTTATCCCTTCACAGGCTTTACTCAGGGAAAAGATTACTAGCTGAATTAATATTAGTATGCTTTGAGATCCTGTGTTGTAAGCTGCCATGAAAGAACATTCACAGCAGTGCCACTTATTATCTACATCTAGTTTCAGATGCCATGAAATGTGTTTCCACTTTGAGGTATTCTAATAGTGTGATTGATAATTTTCATTAGAACCAGTCAAACAGACTGGAGCTTCAGATCACTGACATCTAGTACAGTTGTACAGGTCCTCATTCACGAGATCTGTGCAGTGTTAAGGAAAATGTATTTTTCAAGGAGTTCAAATACTGTTTTTCTTTTAGCCCTCTTGTTCAGTGCCACTTTCCGTAAGAAGATTGAGAAATTGGCCCGAGATATTCTGATCGACCCAATTCGAGTTGTGCAGGGAGACATTGGAGAGGTAATTCCACATTACTTCTGAGACAGAGAAATGAACCATTCTGTTTCTGTTGTCTGAAACTTACGTTAAACTGCTGTAGTCATCATGTAAGAGTAAGTACATTGTGCTTAACAAAAACTAGTAAGGTTTTGGGTTCTTTTATTATTATTGAGCTTTCTTTCTGCCAACAAATATTCTGATGGTAATGGGAGGTTTCATCAAGGAGTGAAACAACATTAATGCAGTGATTGATTTTATTTTTTTTTTCATTAGGCAGAATCAATGGGTATATCCTTTTGTTTCAAAATTATAAATAAATTATGGCTTTTGCAATGAAATATTTGAAACAGATTGTAACGTCTTGCAGCTGGTTTATGTGGGAACATTGATTCTATACTTGCTTGACAGTAGCAGCTGAACTATTAGCAGACTAGGGATTTGGTAGTAAGTCAATGAAGTGGGCAGACTACACTTGCTGTGAAGAAACTTTGCTTTTAATATATGAAAACTGTTGAGAAGTTTCACAAGATCCCTTCAGAACACTCTTCTTTTAACCAGTTCTCTGCATTTTTTTATTTTTTTCAATCAGGAATGTGAGGTATCCCTTTATAACAAAAAATTAATGGCTGCCTGAAGCCCCTTCTTCGTGGGGAAATGTTTTTCCTAAACATCGCTTAAGAAAAGAAGCAGCTTTCCTAGCTCAATCACATAGTTTCTTTTCTTTGATCTAAATTATCACTGTATTATGAGAGCATTATCCTTGAAATAATTAATATTTAAATGTGTAAAAATTAAATCTTTCAGAGAAACTTCCAGATAGTGCTGTGAGCTCCACTGCACTGTTATTACTTGCAATATGGAGTGTATAGGGAGTCTGTTTATACTTCCCCTCTTCCTGACTCAAAGGACACGTCACAACTCACAGAGGAACTTTCTCTGATTGCCATATGAATAACTTTTACTGCTGAGCATCCTCTCCGTCTCAGACCCTGCTCTTGCACAGTCTATTTTAGATGTTAATAGCATCTGTCGCAAGAGCATCTAAATTGCAAGTACCCGTCTTTAGATCAGGAGGGTGTTAAACTACATCATGTCAAAGACTGCACTTTGCCTCTCTCAGGTTTAGCAAAGAGTAGCTCGTTTAACCCCTGCCCTTTCTGCACTGTGAAAATGAAGTGGTCAGCAGTTAGGGAGGAGCTGAAACCTCTTTTAAAGGAGAATTTTGGTCTCCTGCTTCTCCACTTTTTGTTCTCACACCTAGTTTAAATTCCTGGGTTTATTCTGCCATCTGTGTTTGTTTGCCGTACTGCTTTCTATCCTGTGTTATTGCTTGTCTTTTTCTCCCCTTAGGCAAATGAAGATGTTACTCAAATTGTGGAGATTTTCCCCTCTGGCCCTAGCAAATGGAACTGGCTGACTCGACGCCTCGTGGAGTTCACATCTTCTGGGAGCGTTCTCCTGTTTGTCACCAAGAAGGCAAATGCAGAAGAGCTGGCCAATAACCTTAAGCAAGAGGATCATAATCTGGGGCTGCTTCATGGTGACATGGACCAGAGTGAGAGGAATAAAGTCATTTCAGAATTTAAGAAAAAGGGCATCCCAATACTGGTAGCTACTGATGTGGCAGGTATGTGACGTTCTGATAAAGAGCAGCTCATAGAAGTTGTGGATATCAGCAGAAAGGCTAACACATGTCAGTGGAAGGCAACAAGGTTGGCGTCTATGCCTGCTGGGCACTGTGTTCCAGATGTTTTTTCAGAAGTACACAGTGTTAGCAAGGGGTTTTACCTTTAAAGTCTTTTAATGGTGCTTAAGTTACAGTCTGACAGATATTTTTTAGTATACAGAAAGAAAATAAGCTGTTTCTTAAGAAAGTAGTTGCTGTTCGTTAATCAGCTGATGCTTTATGCATGCTTAAATGAAGAGGAAATGGACATGCTTGAAGCCTTCTCCTTAACAGCTTTTGTGCCTAGATGTTTAGCTGAACAAAGAGTGAATTTCAGTGTCCCTTATTAAAGCCCTCTCTCTTCCTTGGAATAACAATCATTTAAAGAGACCTCTTCCATCTCCAATCCTGTCAACTTGGGGATCAGTGTAACTTATACTACTCTTGGAGAAGATCTTGCTACACTTAAGATAACAATGAGTTTTAGCCTATGAAGGGTGTCTTAACTGGGGTGTGTTCCTGTGGAAACTCCTTTTGTATGCTGGAGCAGAATGAAGTGATATGCGGGTATGAATGGGATTGCTTTGAGGTCATTCAGGATAATGATGCTTACTGCTATGTTTTTTATTACAGCTCGTGGGTTAGATATTCCTTCCATCAAGACTGTCATCAATTATGATGTGGCTCGGGACATAGATACGCACACCCATAGAATTGGTCGTACTGGCAGAGCAGGTGAAAAGGGAGTTGCCTACACTCTGTTGACTCCCAAAGACAGTAACTTCGCTGGTGATCTTGTCAGAAATCTGGAAGGCGCTAATCAACATGTTTCCAAAGAGCTGTTGGATCTAGCAATGCAGGTACGAACAGCAAAACTCCTTGAGCAGAGGAAAGTTCCTTCCATGATCAGCACAAAATCAGGAGCTCAGGGACCTGTTTGTGGCTCCATCGTGTGTTCACAGTGATCTTTTGGCAACCTATACTGTTTTTAAGTAGGCTTTCTAGTGTTTTTAGTGACCTGTGAAAGAATCCGTGAAGACATTAAGATTTTGGAACACAATATGTAATCTATTTTGGGGTCAGGCGCTGCCTAGGAAATTAGGAGCTGTAATCTGGCTGATGCCAGCAGAGCACTCCAGCTCCAGTATCTCATTACAATCAGATTTTCGATATGCATTTGTGGCAGGCACCTGGGAAATGCAGCTTAGTTGAAAGCTAAACTGGAAAATAATTACGGGGACATCCGCTCTGTGAAACGGTTGTTGCTTGATCATTATACCTGCTTGGCAGTGCTGTCTGGCAGGCTTGCTATATATAGGTATGACGGATAGCTGAAGCAATTGTACTTGCGCCTCTGTACTCATCAGCTCTTTAATTTCTTGTCTTTTGCTGCCTGTATAGCTGCAAGAGACCAAAGGCTTTTTGGTAATTCCCAAATTCAGAGATGGATTAGCATGCTTGTGGCTTCACTGCCAAACAGGTTGGGTGCTAGCTGCTAGAAGTAAGTATTTTTTCTGAGGTACAGAGGCAGCATTTCCAGAAGGGACAGAATTTGTGAGGCAGAGCTCCACAGGCTGCCTTTGGGAGCACAGTATAGAAGCTCAATGGCTTGGCTTACTGGCTTCTTCAGGTTTGAGTAAACTATAGAGCATAAAAAGAGGTACAGCCAAGCATTATTTAAAAACCAGGTAACAGGAGGAGGTCTGGTTGGACTGCCTTTTTCTGGCCACTGCTTGTTGCAGGAAGTTTTGCTGACCAAATCTCATTTCTCCTTAGCCAGACAGCGGGCTAAGTCAATAAAACACAAGTACGAGCAAGTGCACTCCCAAGTGAATGGCATTAGAGATTGCATTTATTCCTGAGTTTATTAGAATGCAAACCCCAAAAACTTTAACATGGATGAAAGTTCAGGACAAAATTTAATTTTCATAAAAGGCATTTGTAACAAAAAACTTCAGCCCCACATGACAGAACTGTTTGCCGTTTAGTTTCAAAGCACTGTAGTCTGTCACATCCGATCCCCTCGCAACAGCTTGTATGGTTGAATGGGAAACAGTATATTTTTATTTTTATTTTGAAATGCTCAAAATCTGTCTTTCTGAGCCTCATTACATGCATTTATGAAGCTTCTTATTCCCTGTGTTGAGAAGCACTTGTCCATCTTTTGCACAGAATCCATGGTTCCGGAAATCACGTTTCAAAGGAGGAAAAGGCAAGAAGCTGAACATTGGTGGTGGTGGCTTAGGATACCGTGAACGTCCTGGTCTGGGATCAGAAAATTCTGTAAGTAGGGATGCTGAAGAAGTTGTTTACAGATTCTTGGGACTTTTAAACTTAGTATTGACTACTCTTTAGTTTAAAAAAATCTTCTTAGTCTGGAGTGTATAGCCTCTGCTTTCAAGGGTTTTCATAGCTCAGAATCTTGCAGTTAGTATCAGAAGTATCTCAGGTGAAACTGTCCTGCGCTGTTATCCTCTTGGCAAGAGCTGCCTTCTTTAGGGCCAGAGTGATCCAGAAGGTTTGGAGTTTCTTCCCAAAACAGACTGTCAATGCAAAATAAATGCTAATAAATTACTTGAAAAGCCATTTCCAGGCTGATTCTTGACAGCAAAAAATCTTGCAGCATTGGGAACGCTTACTAAGGTATGTCCATGCTAGGAAAACAGCTCATTGCCAACATGTATGGGGACAGAGTTTAACTGTGTAGACATGTTGCAAAAACATCGTGTTCAGCATCTTTCCGAAAGTCACAGCTGAAGCCTTTTTCACGCTTTTCCTTGGCTATGACCTCTGTGAAAATCTCCACTTGATCGCATTTTGCGTTTGCTTGTACTCTAAGGAGCTGGGACATGCAGTTATACTGTTGACTAGTGAGTCACTAAGACTTAATGCGTCTTTACTTTTCTATTGTCCTCAAGGTCATGGGGCAAACTGTTCTGCTGCTCGGTGCTCTCCAGAAGTTTGTGATCCTGAGTAGATGTATTTCCTGAGTGCAGGGTCAAGATAGATTCAGAGAATGATTGAATTGAAAGTTTCTGTGTTGGATAAATCTCTCCAGTTGTCCTTTGTCTTTTTGCATAGGACCGTGGAAACAACAACAGTGTGATGAGTAACTACGAGGCATACAAGCCATCCACTGGGGCAATGGGAGACAGACTTACTGCAATGAAAGCAGCTTTTCAGGTTGGTTTGAATACTTGCACTCCAAGTTGTAACTCAAGAGGAAAGGACATAACATGGAAAAATTTTACTATTGATGATTCGAGACAACTTTCTTTTTTTCTCCCCTGGAAATGCAGAAGCCCTGTTGACTTGAGGGAAGTCGAGTTTGGTAGTTGTGGCCATGTCTCATCCACTTGGAGCGTGCACTCAGCATTGCAGTCCAAAGTGGAAGAATTAGTATGCAGGCTGGGCAGAACAGGGTTGCACCAAGTTAATTTGCCAAACTTATTTTGTTTTCTGCTGCCTCTTTGCTCTCTTTCCCTTCTGGATTCTGCTCCTAGCCTTGATCCTATTTAGGTTGCTTAGCAGCAATAGTGTAACTGAAATCAAAAGAAATGGGGAACAGAGGAACCCTTTCTCTTCAGTGTAAAAATTAACCCCACAATATAGGAGTTCCGTTGTTTCTGTGGTTTGGTAGCAGATGTCCGTTACTAATTCTGTGTTCGTAAGCACAGCAGGAATGTAATCACTTCAAGACTGACTTTTTATAGGAGCTCTTTTTTCCTAGGGGCTCCCCAGAATTCAAGACAGGCTTGTGTATGCGTGATGACTGCGTGTTTTGTGGTGCAGTGTAGAGGCAAACATTATGTCTCTTTTCTTTCTGTCTTTTTCTGGCAGTCCCAGTATAAGAGCCACTTCGTTGCTGCAAGCTTAAATAATCAAAAGACTGGTAGCTCCGCTGCTGGTGCTAGTGGCTGGACCAGCGCTGGGAGCTTGAACTCAGTACCGACGAGTTCAGCACAGCAAAATGCTGCAAATCCTGACAGCCCAATTGCAGCCGCCGCAGCAGCAAAGGGTGTCCCAGGTTTCACCAGCACGGGGAATTTAAGTAGCGTTCCCACTTTCCCAAGTGTCGGAGTACAGGGCTTCAACAACACAAATGCTAGCACCAACAATCGAGAAGGCATCGGCAGCAGCAGCAGCACTGGCATTGCCGCTGCTGGCGGCAGCGGTGGTGGTGGCGGCAGTGGCAGCAGCAGCGGTGGTGGTGTTGGTGGCGGTAGTGGTGTTGGTGGCATTGTCAGAGAACGATACAACGACAACCGGAACAGTCGCCACAACGAGGTCCCGCGCCGTGGAGAGGGTGGTGGTCGCTACAATGATGTGCAACGCCATGGGGAAGGAGGCGGTCGCCACAGTGACGCTTACCGCCACGGAGAGGGCCGACACGGCGACAACCATCGCCATGGTGAAAGCCGGCACTTCGCTGATGTGGGCAGTGGCAATCGCAATAATGGTGATAGCAGGAATAGCAATGAAGGTAGGAACAACGAGAACAGGAATGGTGAGAACAGGAAGGATGCCAACAGCCGAGACAACAAGACAGATGGTTTTGCTGTCCCAGAGCCCCCAAAACGTAAGAAGAGCCGGTGGGACAGTTAAAAGCTGGTGTTTCACAGCCTGGAATCTCTGCAGGTAGTGTTGTCTTTTTCCAGAGGATTTCTTGGGGTTTTTGGTAACTGGTTGTTGAGCAGCTGGGGGAGGAGAAGGAAACCATGCAAACTACCCATGCAAGTCTGGGCCGGTACATCTGCGGACAGATTCACTCTAATGATGTGTACACACAATGCTTAGTCAAAGAGAAATCATTTTGATAAAGCTCCCTGGGTTCTGCTTTTAAACATTCAGTGCTCAAGTGACTCTCTGCTGGATTTAAACAGATCTTCTTGACAAGAAAGAAGCTGTTTCAGGTCCTTGGAACATTAAGAAACTGTTGTCCATAGAAGTACAAAGTAGTCTTTTCTTAACCAGCGTTCACATTTAAAAAAACCAGTCCATCTAGACATGCTCAGGAACCCACCTGTTAAACATTAATCTTTCAGCGATTTGTTCAGTATGGTGAGTTCTTCCCCAATCTCTTCTTTTTACACATTCTTTTTTCCCCAAATAGTTTGCCCTCCAGGTTGCTCCTTACATCTCTCCCCATCAACTAAGAATGTATCAATTTGCGTTGCTGAAGGTGGGATGAAGCAAGTTGATTTTTCTTTCCTTTTTTTTTTTTTATTTTTTTTTTTTTATTTTTTATGAAGCTGTTCAAGGGATCCTTCTCCAGCCCAGCTAACCGCAAATTCACATGTAGTGTAGGATGGACTCCCCTGGCTTGTTTGTGGTCAATACATCAATCCCAATCCTATTGCCCTGGTATTTTTTTCTTTGAAAGAACCTCTTTTTTCCTAATAACCTTCATTTTGGTGGAAGCCTGCATAGCAAACTTGTCTCTCTGCTGTGCCTATGCACCCTCTGTTATGAGAGGGCTGAGTGCTTTCTTCAAATTAAAAACAAAAAAGGGAAAAAAATGTAGATACGCCATAACAGTCAAAGGCTGGTGCCCCCCATGAAACATAGCTAGATGAAGAGGCTTCATTCAGAAATTCAGGGACCTGCTGCTCAGAAGCCTTTGAGGGAGAACCGGAAAAGTGCTTGATGAAGTGGAACAGCTCAAATATCGCCCCATATTGGACACATGTAGTTAAAACTGTAAAATCTTGCTTGACCATTTTTAACTTGTGTGTATTACCCATTGTTTAACTTTTTTTTTTTTTTTTTTTTGCGCCATAAAGGTAAGGAGGAACTCTTTTGTTGAAACATGTCAGCACCCACCTCTGTCTTGTTTCTACTGAAAGAATTATCAGAAACTGTCAGGTTTTTGTGACATTGTGATGTTTTCTTTATCAGCTGTGCATTTACTTTCTGCTTGCTCTAGTAAATGTTTTATTACTGGGACAAAAATATCTAGCACGTGCTTTTTATTCTCCACTTCTTCCTTTGGCTGTTCTGGCATTTAGATGGAGGTTTGACTGACCGGAGATTTGACTGTGTCCCTTTCACCAGAAATTGTGGATTGCAGTAGATAAAAGAATTCCTGTGGTTTTCCTCAGTATCTTTCACCCCAAACTGTTTTGCAAACCCTATTTTAGCTTCAAAGCCTCCTGGGGAATAGATTTTTCTCCATTTTACAAGTGGGAAAGATACAGCTCAGGACACGTTGATCGTTCCAGCCTTTCATAGTTGACCTGGAAAGAGAACTCAGCAACAGTCTTGTGATCTGACTTGCGTCTATACCGGTTCGCACGTATCCCGGGTTGCCCAGAGAAGCTGTGGCTGCCCCATCCCTGGAGGTGTTCAAGGCCAGGTTGGACGGGGCTTGGAGCAACCTGGTCTGGTGGGAGGTGTCCCTGCCCATGGCAGGGGGGTTGGAATGAGATGATCTTTAAGGTCCCTTCCAACCCAAACCATTCTAGGATTCTGTGGTTTCAGTTAAGACACCAACTTAATTATTTGGCCCCCTTCACTAACTAGCTCCAATCTGTTGGGGTTTTTTTAAAAATAGTTTCCACTTGAATTCTCTCGTCACAGTCTAGGCAGAAACCTCATTGCATTGGTTTGAGCGCTGCATATTTAGTATTAAGATAAGTATGTTTCAGGGCAGATGTGGCAGGGGTTTAGAAGCTGTGGCATTCCCCTTTCCTTATCCCACTTCAGGTTGATCACACTGCACAATTAAAGATTTAAGTTTCGAAACAAACTAAAAAATAGCTCCATAGTCTGAAGCTGCTGTCTGCTCCCTCTCTGGACCTCAGCTAGCTGCCCCCGGGAACTGGCCCTGGATGTGGCTTATGCTTGGGTTTCTCCCCTTCTTTTTACTGCATCCCTCTGCTGTTCGATAGGATTATTGAAATTCCTCACCCCTCCCTCAGCTACCAGGAGCCTCTTGAGACTTGAGTGAGTAAATATTGATCACTAACAGAGAGCTATAAATGTCAGTTCACAGGTCCGTGTTAGATACATAAGAGGGTTGATTCCTTCTCCGCAGAACAAGGTAGCAGTGTGAGCAGCATGCCAACTACCCTGAGAGAGAATCTCTCCTTGCAGTGGCAGGCTGTGCTGCTTGCTTCTAAAGGGACCAGAGCACAACTCGCAGCTGAGCAAACCAATTACAGGAAGCTCAGGTTTGTTCGTAAAGTGCAACCCTGGGATTCTGCTCCTGCCTCTGTGCGGGCACAGCAGTCACCCCCTCTGCCTCTCCTCCTCCAGAGCAGGGCAAACGCTGCCACCACCCAGCTGGGCCTCTTCCACGCCGTACAGTGCTTGCTGTCTCGGGTGGGAGGTGCTGTGGATGTGCCTGACTCTGCCCCATCTTCTGGACCATTTAAAGAATATGAATCCTGGAGCCCATCCCTTCCCCGACGCGCCTCCCGGCGTTCTGGCTGGCTGTCCCTCCAGTGCTTTCTAATCCTTGTGACTCACTTTGTGTCTTAGTTTTTCACTGGAAGATCTGTGAATGCACAGGATTAGTTACATGTTCGCTGTCACTATCTTTATCATGAAATTACTGCCTGGAGGGACTGTGTCTTGTTAGAGCAGGTGAGAAAAAAAAAATTCTCCATGGAACCACCAATATGCTGTTGTAATTTTAAGTGGCATCTGTACCCCCTCCCCAATGACTCAGTCGTTCTCCCCTCCCCTGGGAGGGGAGCTTTCCCAGGCAGTGCACGTGTAGCAGAGTGGGCAGGGGGACGTCAGCGCTGCCTTGTCCCCAGGAGCGAGCAGTGAGAGCAGACCTGTCCGGCTCTGAACCTGGCAGGCTTTCCAGCCCTTTACACCCTCTGCTGCCCTACGGCAACTGGTCGCTGTGTGTAGCACCATTGAGCCTGTAATGGAGTTTGAGGAATAGAAGCAAACCGTACAGACTGTCTCTTTATTCACTTTTTAGCCTGCAAAAAAATTACAGCGCCAAGGCTCTTGCATGCAGTGGCCTGTGTGTTCATGGACAGCCGCGCTGTAAAGCCTGGGGGGACACAGGCATTTCGCTGTGTCTTTTCCAGACCGTAGAGCTTGGCCTTCCTCCCTGAGCCCATCGTATCCCAGTGAGCCGTGCTCCCTGTTTGTGGCTGAGTGTTGCGCGTTGGGCTTCACAGTATCTGTGGGCTGCACAAGGATGCAAGTAAGGGCAGGGTGAGCGGCGGAATAGCTGTGTGGGCACTCTCCGCTCTGCCAGCCCCGGTCTGTACAATGCAGGAATTGGTGCTAAATAGGGGAGTCAGGACTATGGGCTCGTTGAATCGGCTTTATACAGGCTGGAGCTGAAGTCACCTTCCAGACTGCCGAGGTAAGACTGAGCCTGGAGGATTGTTTCCTGGTGATGCTTCAAGGCTTTGCATGCACAGACATCACTTACATCAATCACTTGCACGTGGAAGGAAATGAGGTTTTGAACTGGCTGCTCATTTTTAGGCCAGGTAGGTAAGAAGGAGCGAGAGCACATGGTCCCTTTGCACACCAGCTGTGAGGGAAAGGGAACTGTGTTGTTCCAGCTGTTATCCCCCACCTTGGCTCTCCATGCAAGCATAAAAGGAGGCCGTAGCCTGAGGATCAGCATCTTTCCAGGCACAGCTGGATGCCCAGATGGGAGAGACACTGTTCACTTCATAGCATGGTCTCCAGCTCTTTGTTTAGGTTGGGGTGACGCTGATTCAGGTCTGTTAAGTCCGCAATGTTTTCCCCACAGGCTTTCTGGCTCATCTCCTGGGTTGGACAGGGCAAAAAGTTATCCGAGGCAAAGGAGCTGGGGATGTAGCCGGGCAGGCTGGCACGGGCAGGGAGCAGCAGCCCCCGCTGCTGCGTGCTCCCTGCCCCTCGCCCCGCGAGGCTCATGCTGAAGCTCGTGGTGGCGTGGGAGGCCAGCCCGCCGTAGCAGCAGCTCCCCGCCGCGCTGGTGGCACGCGCCTTCTGCTTGAAGTCCAATGCCAGGCTTCTCCGAAAATGGGCTTTCTTAATCTCCGCCTGCACCTGAGGGAGAGATCAGAGATGGCTGCTGGAGCCCAGAGACAGCAAAACAGGCATCCCTTCCCCGTGGTTTTCACTCCTAGTGGGTTGGTTTTTTTCCTTTCCAAATCCCACTGAGAGGGATGGATCCGAGTGTTCCCTCTGGTTATCCCAGCCTGGGGGCTGCAGGTTATCCCAACCCTAAAGGGGCTGTAACAGGGAGCTCAGCTGCTCACGCCTCTAACTTACCTCCCCATTGCAAAAGCAGTAGATAAAAGCCACAAAGAAGCCCTGCCAAAAGAGACAGAGGTGGAGTTTGAGTCCTGAGCGGGGATGCCGTACGTGTGCCTCCCCCCTCCCCGGATGAGCATCGCGCGGTGTTCGGAGCAGGGCCGGCAGCCCCGTGTCCCACGTACCTGAGAGGAGTTAAAGAGCATCTCGTAATGCATCTGGATCTGCCACAGGACCCCCGAGACCTCGGTGTAGGGCATGGCCATGAACACCACATAATGGACTCCGAAAAGCGGCATCAGCACCAGCGTGGACTTCAGCAGCTTCCTGCGAGGAGAAAAGCTCCAAGCCATTAGCCGGGACCTGCCAGCCAGCCTGCAGCCCCCTTGCAGGCGTTGATAAGCGTCCTAGCGAAGAGGGCAACCGCTTTAGCTTCTGCTGCTGCCGCGGCTGGTTTGTGCGTAGCTATGGTGCCCTGGCCAGCGTGGAGGAGGGAGCAGGCAGAGCCTGAACTCCCGAGCCTGCTGTTTCAATCAAACTGGGCTGCCTGAAGCGCCGGCTGCCATCGTCCTGCCACCCTCCCATGCCTCTGCTCTTCGTTCAAGGAGAAGCTATCTCGGTTAAACAGGCAGAAAATGAGCCAGAGCAAGGCCGGGACATGGTTTCGCTGCTGCCAGCACTTGCCTGTACTGCTGCCGGGGGTCCAGCTTCCCCGTGTTCGTCTCCCAGAGCTTGGAGGCCAGCACCCGGACGATGTTGAGGAAGAGGAAGAAGTTCACCTGCCGACAGACACCCGCTGCGGTTTTGTTGCCCGCAGTGACCTGGGTCTGCCCAAGCAGCCCCCCCGGGATGAGGACAGGCAGTTCTGGGTGAGCTGCAGGCAGGGACGTGGGGGTGATGCTGTGGTCAGAGCGGGGAGGAACCAGTGCTCCCAGATCCTTCTGCATCATGTGGGCCCTCCCTGGGTGCCGGGGTGGCTGGGGACCAACCCCAGTGACCACAAGCGAACAGCTCTGGGTCTCTATCCATCCCCTTTCCCCAAGAGGGATTGGGAAATTCAGCCGTGGGATTCTTACCACGATGGCGGCCAAGATGGGGACCTGATAAATCCACTTCATGTTCCCCGCGCTGAGGTCCCAGCACCTGAAGGGACCAGTAAAGAAACACCTTGGAAAAACCTGAAATCACTGGTAAGGAAAACAGCCAGCTCGTGGCTCCCTGTACCCCCAGCCGCCGTCCCCGACCTCCCACCCTTCGCCTCCCCGGGGTGGGAAGTTTGTGGAGTTTGTGTAAATCTTGACCCAGCAGCAGCCGTGCTACAAGCATCCATAACCATCACGGTGTTGCAGATCAGTTTCACGTTAGCATTAACCGTCCCGCGAGAGCTCCTTGGCCGTCTAAAACTCTTGCTGTCCATTCTGTGGCTTTTCTCATTTTAAAATGCGTAACTTCAGAACCTGCCCTTTAGCATTTCTCTCTGCACTGTTTATTGATCGATTTATGGTGTAAACCTGCATCCAGCTTCCTCCCAAATGCAGAACAAAACCACTGTTGGTCTAGATTACTGACAATTTTATGAACAAGCCTTGTACGTGTGTTGATGCCTCCTGTTCTTTTTGGAAAATTTTCATTTTCGAAAGTTTTGGTGCCTACAGATGGGGTTTTTTTGCTAGCATTTGCAACCAGCCTTTCCCTCCCCAAAGGACCGTCGCAGAAGGTGGACCTACGTACTGTGTATCCGCCAGGGAGGCCCTGACGCTGGCCCAGACAGACACAAACACCGCAGGGAGACCTGGAGGAGCAGGAACCACAGTGAGGAGAGTGGATGAAGCATCACGTTTGCAAACCAAACCAGTTCCCGGCAGCTCGTCTGTATCCTGCTGCCCTTATCTGGACACTCAGTGCCACTTAACCGTGGCTGATGCCACAGCTGCCAGCTGGTCTCAGCGGCCACAGCATTGGCTTGGGGTCCATACTTACCCCAGCCGATGATGATGAGGACCCACAGGTAGTTCTTGTTGGAGAGGAAGGCCATGAAGATCAGGCTGTGCAGGTAGAGACCTTCCACCAGGATCCAGTAGTGGTTGGTGGCCAGAAAATAGAGGAAGAGAGTCACCACCACCTTGCAGCCAACCTGTGGATATGTAGTCAGAGAGGTGCCTGTATCAGGCTGTCCCCTGAAAGCAAAATCTGGTGGCTTTTGCTCTCTGGCCAGCAAAACTCAGGCTGTGCCCCACACGTGGCTCACGTTCCTCCTCTTGCAGGGAGCTACATCTCCCCTGGGATATTCCAGCATCAGACGTAGCACAGGTGCTCTAGGTATTTCCCGTACCAGGGCACTCTGAGCTCACAAAGGCCGCGAGACCCGTGTCCTCTGTGGCTCTGATCTCTACTGTGGGACCAGGACGGGGAGGAGCTGGGCAGAGCTGTAGGTGGCCCTTCATCCCTCCCCAGCTGCATCCCCCTGAGCAGCACGGCCCCGATCTGGGAGCATCCCAAGGGCATCCCTGTGCACCAGGGCTCCTAAATCCCCTTTTCCCCTGATCCTGCCTCCGGTCTCGGCGTGCTACTTGCCAGGTGGCTCCGTTGTCCTGGCGAGGGACCCATTTCTGCCTTGAAGTCGTCCTCGCGCATCTTCTCAGTGTCGCTGGCCAGTGTGCCCGAGTAGAGCACCATGTCCTTCACAAAGATGCTCACCGCCCGGCAGATGAAGGAGGTGAAGAGGTGGACGTGGATGTAGTTGCGTGTGCAGTGCAGGCGCCTATGGAGAAGGAGTGTGACACGAGCCCAGCCCCAGCTGCCCAACAAGCTCATCACACGTGGGCTCAGGCAATGGGGGAGGGGGAGATCCCAGAGAAGGTGAGCTCCAGGGTGTCAGCCCTCCCATGGGCACAGAAGCCAGATCTGGGGGCAAGTGGGGCGTCAACCCCTTCACCAGCAGGGTGGAGTGGATGAAGAGCTGGTCATGCTGGGGGTGTTTTGGGGCTTTGGGAAATGGTCTGATGTTTGTGCTGGGGTTTGGGGCCAGTTCCCGTTCCCTGAGGGGCTGCTGCCCCTCGGGGGGTCATGCGTGCAGGCGGTGGGGAGAAGACAGTTGTCCCCCACACAGGGTTGGGGGTTCAGCTCCTCCTTACTTGAAGTACGAGAGGATGCAGACGGCGACGATGAGGGAGGCCAGGGAGATGGAGTAGCCGACGGTGTACATCAGGTGCAGGCGGTCAAATACCTCCTGGAAGAGAAGGGCTGTGCTCCATGGCCCCTCCGCAGCCCAGGCTCCCCCTTCTCCAGCCCCGGCCTCTGGGCTGAGAGCATGGGAGGAGCAGGGCTTGTTTGAGGAGCGGAGGGGGAAGAGCCCCCTGCTCCCAGCAATTCCCCTGGCCTTTGCTGCGCTCTTCCCTGGACCCCATCCCGACCTCTTTTCCCACCACCTCCGATGAGCAAGGTCACCTTCTCGCGGCTGCGGCTCTCGGAGGAGAAGAGCAGAGCACATTCGGTGTAATTGGCCCAGGTCTTGTTGATGCTGAGAGCCATCGCCCAGGTCCCGTAGGCGCTGCAGTACCTGTAGGCATGACCTGGGAACGGCGACAGGCGCTGTGAGAGCGGCAGGACCCACGGGAAGCCCGGACATGTCACATTATCACCAAGGGGAGGTCACTCCCTGCCTGGGTACAAGCGCTTACCTTTATGGTTGAAGTCGTAGATGTAGTCGGGGCAGGGCACCGACACCTCCTGGCTGGGGGAGCCCTTTGGCCAGCAGATAATCCCGTCCCACTCTGGAAGGCAGCTGGTGTCTGGCCAACGAGCAAAGACACGTCTCACTTTGGCTCCAAAGAGGGCCACGTCGGAACCTCCAGCTTCCCCAAGCGTGCGCCGGACCAGGGCAAGGAAAACACGCTGCCGTGCTGAGCAGGGGGCGCCGAGGGGGGGCCAGGGAGCGGGACATGTCCCATCACATCCCACCTCCTCCGGGGGACGGGGGGTGCCAGGCACCTCCACGTGCTCTCATTTGCAGTGTGCACAGGGCAGCCAGCGCTGGCTAATCAGGGTGATGATTTAATTAGCACCTAATTGCACCCAGAGCAGCCACGGTGCCAAGAGCTGCACAAACCAGGACCCTGCGGCCCCCAGGAGCTGCGCATCTCCCTGGCCCCATCCCGTTCCCATCGGAGGGGACAGCATTTCCCACAACGTAGCCAGCTCCACCCCGGGGCTGGCTGACCCACATGCAGGGAAAGGCATGCTACCTTTGATCTTCTCCAGTTGGGCTTTTATGTCTCTCTGACATTTCTCCTTAGCTTCCACCAGGAGATAGATCTGCTCTTCTTTTGTGAGAACGTCATCAGGATCGACCTGCCAAGACACAACTGAGGTGACAAACCCCGTCTCCGCGTGACTTGGCTCGGGCCAGCAGCGTCAGATGGCAGCTCGGCTCAGGTCTCCTCTTTGTGCTTACAATTTAGAGATCAATCCTCCCTGGGACGGGTCAACCCACCCTGGGGATCTCCATGCCCCCAGAGAGCTGCCACCACCTGCTGGGTGACATGAGCCACCCGTGGCTGGGATCTGGGATCCAGGAGTTGGGAGAGAAGCTGCTGTGTCCCAGCAGCACCCCGAAGGTGGTTGATGAGACACCCACAAACGCTTCCCAGCTTGGGGCAGCACCCACGTCACTTCTGCTGCCACAGACCACCCCGTTGCTCCCTGCCACCAGCCCCTGAATCCAACCAGCTAATTAACACCAAGTCCAAAATCACAAGGGGCTCAAGGGCCATTAAGGGAACATCATCTCCTGACGTGGAAGCAACGCCTTGCTGAACCCCGCAGCGTGGTGGTCTCGCCCACAGGCTTGTAGCATCAAGCAGGACCATCCTTCGGGCAAGAAGTGAGAGTCAAAGCTGGTGGAAGAGACCGGCAGGGAGCACACGTGGAAAATGGACATGCTGGTAGGCAAAGCTAACGGAGCAGCCACGGCATGGCCGGGCTCTCCCAACCCTCCCCAGGCGCGTCAGGTTTGTGCGGCTTTGGGTAGATCCAAACGCTACGGGGAGGAGAAAAGTGCTGCCTTCCTTCCCGCTGGTGTTTTTCCCTCTTGGGAGGCCGAGGCTGACCATGAGCCCCCTTCCACCCTGTCCGTGGTCCACTGAGAAATGCACGTACTCCCATGTTTCTGGGCTAGAAACTAGGGGCATGTCCGGCTCCTGCCCCGGCTCCTCCTCGCCCGCCCCACCAGTGGTGCTGGATGTCCCCGTTGCCCACGACGAGCCCTTCAGAGCCGGGTCTGCCCCTGGTTAAAGAGCAGCGCGATGCAGACGGGTGCAGCCTGCGGCGTCTGCAGCCTCCCGGTCGCACCGCACGTGCAAGCGACTTTTGGGGTCTGCAGCCTCCCGGTTGCACCGCACGTGCAAGCAACTTTTGGGGTCTGCAGCCTCCCAGTCGCACCGCACGTGCAAGCGACTTTTGGGGTCTGCAGCCTCCCAGTCGCACCGCACGTGCAAGCGACTTTTGGGGTCTGCAGCCTCCCCGTTGCACCGCACGTGCAAGTGACTTTTGGGGTCTGCAGCCTCCCCGTCGCACCACACGTGCAAGCGACTTTTGGGATGTTTTGGACTGCAATGCTGAGTTTGGAGCCAGGATGGGGAAGCTTTGGAAGTGAAAAGGAGCCGGGATGTAGGGGGATCATGTTGGCTCCCAGATTGCCCACAGGTGAGCGGGGCCAAACCCTGACCCAGAGAGTTGACCTTGAACTTCCATTCACGCTCTTCCCAAAAGCAGCCATCTGGGGGGGGTGGGCGGGCTGGTGAGGGGCGTAGGGCAGGAGCGGGGGTCCCGGCTTTGGGAGAGGCGCTGGCTGCACCCAGCTCTGCCCTCACCGCATCCCTCCGGCCTCGCCTGCACTGACCGTAAATCACCCTGTTCCTTCTGTTCTCCCAATGCCTCTGAGGCAGCGAACCCTGCCCTGGATGCGTCCAAGAAATGGAAAAACCATCACATCGCGGTGTCTCCATGGCCGCTGGAAGGCTTTTAGCGGGAGCGAGAGGCTCTCTGCTCCCGCCTGGCAGCTCGTGGAGCGGGACGTGCAGCCGGGGGGCACGCAGCCCCCGACCGGAGCAGGCTGCACAATTAGCAATATTTAAAGGCAGGAGAGGGACCGGAGGAGCCCACGGGGCCACGCAGACTTACCAGAGCCCACACAGAGCTCAGGAGGCAGCAGCAGAGGAAAGCCGCCGTGATGCCTCCCATGGGGACGGATGCCTCCATGGTCCCACCACGCCGCTGGGATGGGGACCTCGGGGACGGTGAGCCGGAGAAAGCAAAGCCTTCACCTGGGGACAGCTGAATTGCTGCCGGCCCGGGGTCGCGGGTGATGGAGAGGGCTGGCGCGTTCCGCAGGACAGAGCATCTTCTGGCAGCACCTTCCCGGCTGCAGCCCCCGTCCAGGCGAGGTGGCGGCAGGGGCACAGTCCGTCCCTGGGGGCTGGGGGGCTGGGGGAGCACCCCGAGGCGAGTCCTGGCAGTGCTATAGGGAGCTGCTCGCAGGCTTACCAGGCAGGGGGGTTTCTCCCCCCACCATGCTTGCTGCTATTCACTCTCTGTCTCTCGCCCGCTTTAAGCAGCTCCTGGAGCGTGTGCAAACAATTCCCGCTCGGATGGGGATGGCAGAGGTTTATTGGCTTAGCCCTAGGTGCTAAAATCCTCTTCGTTCAAGGCAGATTCCTCTTCTCTTTTCAGAAACTTCTCTCACTGCCTGGTGGCTCATTTTTCAGCTGTCAGAGCGTCCCCCCCCCCGCTGCCCCCACCCTGCTTCGGTCCCCTCCAGCCCCAGGCTGGTCCCAAGGAGCCGAAGGAAGGACGGTTGGATTTGGGGAAAATCCCAGCGAGGTGGCTGGAGGCAGAGGGTGCAAGCACGTGAGCATCACCTCGGCACTGATGCTCCTGGGATGGGATGTCTTTCAGGCAGACGCCAGTTTAACCCTTTTCCTTCTCTCGGGAGGTTCTTGGGGAGCCGTGCCGGGATCAGCCCCCGCTCCCCACTAGCACAAGCACCCCGCTTTGTGCGCTCGTTTGCAGAAGGATCCCACCGCACAACTGCATTTCGCCCTCTGCGGAGGGCGGGGGGGTGATGTGGGAGCAGGCAGGACAGACGGACAGGCCTGGCACCAGGCAGTTGCCACCCTGATGGGTGCCTCACGCAGCCCCTGAACGAGATGAACCCACGTGGCATGGCTGGTGGGTCAGAGCTGGTCCCACCGCAGCTGACACCGTCCCCATCGGAGCGGTCCCTTGTCACCTGCGTCCCCTCGGGGAGACGCCAGGGCCGTCCGCTGTGTTTCAGGATCGTGCAGATGCCCGGCTTGTTCCCACCACCCCACCAGCTCCAACACCTTGTGTCCCCCACGCAGCCCGAGCATCCCCCTGGGGAAACGGGGGCACAAAGCAGGGAGTCCTTGTTCCCCGAGCAGGTGGTCGTTAGTGGGATGAGGCTGGAATTAAAAAGCCCGGGGCCAGATCCTGGGAACAGCAGATTCCCAACCCGGGGCCTCATCCCTGGCCCATGTAATCCATGGTGGGCGCAGCTACTGCCGCCTCCATAAGGGCAAAATCCTGCACGGGGCAGAGCCCCCTCCCAGAGTCTCCCTCAGGGTTTTCCTGACAGGACATCTCATCCTGGTCCCAGCCACGAGCCCTGTGGCTGCTTGGTCAGACTTCGGCTTGGCTCCTGCGGCGGGGGAAAGCACATCAACTGGCTGAGAGAGCAAAGCAAATCCAAATGACAGCGCTCAGGAGGTGCTGCGTCTCCCTCTGATTAAATCAGACAGGAAAAGGAGCCTCCTGGTTGCTTTCCCTGCCGCGGCAATCGGCTGTAAATCAAGGAGGGATTAAGGGCATCTTCGGCAGCTGCCCATCTCCCCAGCCCGATTTAGCCACCAACCCCGGACCATCGC
This sequence comes from Burhinus oedicnemus, assembly GCA_008921705.1. Lineage (NCBI taxonomy): Eukaryota > Metazoa > Chordata > Aves > Charadriiformes > Burhinidae > Burhinus > Burhinus oedicnemus. The sequence continues at coordinate 1,106,496 of VFFE01008394.1, forward strand.
GTGGGTGCCGACACCGGCCCGGCGGCATCGCTCTGCCGAGCAGCACCGCAGCTCCCGCGCTTGCTCATCGGGATGCTGCACGGACACGTAGGGCAGGGGATGGGATAAGCAGTTAAATTGCAAGATTAATGTTTTCTGAAGGCTCTTCTGGGTACCGATTTCCAACCCAGAAGCTGCCGGGGAGTGAGGACGGAGTTAAGGTGAGGTTATTTTGGAGTCGGGTGGATGTGTGGATGGACGGATGCTGGCTGAGGGGGAGGCAGCAACGCTCAGGAGCAATTTGATTCCCATCGCAGGCGAAATCTGACCCAGGCTCCGAGTTTGCAGTTAGCAAAACATGTTGGGGTGGGTTGGTTTTTTTTTTGCTAAATTACTTGCTGTATTATGGAGAGATCTGGAAAGCAATTATTGCAAATGACACCCACCCAGCCCCATCATCCAGCCCCCTCAGCTCCCCGAATTCACGCTAGCGATCGTGAGATGACGGCAGACAGCAATTTTCCCAGCACTTACTGCCTCCTCCCAAAAGACCCCCATAACCCGGCTGGCGATGTCTCAGCCTCCGGCTTGAGCAGCGTTTCGGAGGCGAAGAGGCTGGGGGGGCTCTGGGCACAGGGCTGAGCTGGTGACACCCCCGGTTCCCATCACTCCTAGCCCCGCAGCAGCTCCGAAACAGCAGGATCAGACCTACCCGGTGAGGCCAAGCCTGAGCTGCTGCGACACAACAGGACCTGAACCAGCCTGACTCAACCACCTGAAAATACGAATATAACTGCATTTTGATAACTATGTATAAACAAAACATAAATACAGACATATATAATGTGTGTGTACATATATATATGTACAAATATAATGGCTCAGACTCCAGCCAGCACCAGGACCTCGTAGCTCTCGTACCAGGACTAACAGCATCTCACAGGATCCTGTTCCACCCAGCGGCTTGCAACCGTCCCTGCAGCCCAATTTAAGGAAGCGCTGGCCGGAGAAATGAGGCTGTGCAGCATCTCCACAGCACAGAAGATGCTCTCATCTGTTGTAATTAATTTTTTCCCATTTATTTCTCTTACCAAAATACCAGTTCTGGGACCTCAGTGTAAAACAGGGATGGGTTTTCCTCCTCCCGTGATCTGTTGCAATCTGGCTTGGTTTAGAGTGTCTCGGTGTAACCCTCGAGCCCCATTTTCTGGGATGCTGAACCTCAATGACTTCTTCTGCCTCTTCTGAGGGTCTTCAAACAGTTGGGAGAGGAGGGTGAGAGCGGGAGCATCTCCCACCGGGGCCTGCCCAGCGCCTGGAGAGGAGCTGAAAGGAGACCCTATCGCCTGCTCTGCCCCGCAGGTTTTAGGGATGCACAGGACCACTGGCACAGGGCTGTGAAAGATCCTGAGCTGAGGAATGAAGCTTTAACAGCTTTAACCATCCTTTGCATTACCCTCGTCAGCCATCCCGACGAAGGTTAGCATGGTCTCTTGCCCACGGCGTGGCCACGCAGCTCCTCCGAGGTCCTGCCAGTGCCATTTCCAGTGCACAAGCTCAGCCCTGGGGAGAAACTGGGGCAAACCAGACCCTGAGCGGGATCGCTCGGAGAGAACCGAGCTCCTTTGAAGCAGCAGTTGATAAATCCCTGTCTTAAAAAGGGCTCTGCAGCTTCCACCCTTACAGGCCTGCCTAAAAACAGACGTGCTTTTCCCGTGGGTATCTCAGCAGCTTTATCAGCCGCCGCGTTGCTATTTTCTTGCCAGGCACCCGGGGCTGTTCACGTTTAGGTTTTCGGTGATCATTTAGCAAGCAGCCCCCATGCAGCCCACCCGGTGCAGGTGCTGGAGGGGGAGACATCCCCCCTTTTGTGGCTGGCAGGGGGGGGGGGGGGGGGGGGGGGGGCGGCTGGTGGCTTCGCTGCGCTGGGAACCGATGACAATGGGCAATTGTCAAGTTGGGGCCCCTCTCGTTTGAGTTTTCTTCCTTTTATAGTAAGTAGCAGTTGCTCCGGCAGCTGGCCTGCCCCTCCGGGGTGAGGACAGGGCTCCGTATATAAGGGAAGGAGCAGACTTCGCCTTTCATCCCTCCGTGCGGTTCCTTCGCTGGGCGGCAGGACTCATCCCTGCTCCTTTGCAAAGACCCAGCGTGATGCCGCTCAAGAAACCCGAACCAAAGAAAGAAGCAGCCAAACCGGCTCCAGCCCCGGAGCCACCCAGAGAGCCCGCCTTCGACCCCAAGAGTGTGAAGGTGAGTGAGGAATGAAGACGTCACCGTCCTTCTTCGTGCCGGCCATCTGCCAGGCGCGGGCGATGCAATGCGCCACGCAAACGGCGTTAGCCAGGCTGGGAGCCAGGGTTGGGAAGGGAAAATTATCAGATTGCATTGCTGCTGCGGGCTGGGAGTGATGCTCTCCTCGCTGGGGGGATGGTTCCATCCTCCCCCATCCAGCCCTGCGCAGCTCTCACCCAAGGAAACTGCTCCGCACTCGCACCGGGATGCTGCTGCCCAGAGCTCTGGCTGCGGTGTCCGATGCCCCGGAGCTCCGGCTGCGGAGCTCAATGCCCCGGAGCTCCAGCTGTGAAGTCCAATGCCCCAGAGCTCCAGCCATGGAGTCCAATGCCCCGGAGCTCCAGCTGTGGAGTTGAATGCCCTGGAGCTCTGGCCACGGAGTCCAACGCCCCACAGTTCCTGGCTGAGACGCCGTGCCGGGGCCCCAGCAGCATTAAAAATCTTTTCTGCCACCCACTGTTTCCATCCCAAAGTATTTTGCCGCCTGCGCTGTCTCCTCCATACGAGAGCATCTTTTATCCAAGTGTCTACAACGGGAGCTCACTTTTCCCGTGATTCCCTGGGATATAGCTACATTTTAAGCCAGAGCTGTGGCAGGAGAATTATTAAGAGCAGGCTCAGCACGGAGGCTGTTTAATCACTTGAACTAGGGATCAAGCCTCGAAATAACATCCTTTCCACCCAAAATAGCCCTGACCATGGTCTAAGCATCCCCAATGCCTGCCCACCTCCTGCCTGTTGCGCTGCTGCCGGCTGTGCTTTCCACAGGGATCTCAGCTCTGCAGCGAGGGCAGGAGCATTGCCGGGCGCAGCACGGCCGGACACGGCAGGGATACGGCCCCGATACGGCCGCCCGCCCTGAGCAGGCTGCGGAGCCTGGGGAGGGAGAGGGTCAAACGCAGGGGAGAGCCCCTTCGTTACCCCGGCAGTAACAAAGCCCTCATGCCCCGCTCGGTTTTCTTCTCCCGACAGATTGAATTCACCGCAGAGCAGATCGAAGGTAAGTCCCGATTCACCTTCTCCCAGAGATGGCAGGAGAAATGGGGAGTCCTTTTTCCAGGCAGTTTTTTGCAGCAGATGTGAGAGCTGAGGCCCCACATAGCAAATCCCCTCCGGGTACCCCTCATCCCGGGTACACTGCTCATCCTCCAGGATGGACTTGTGAGGTTTCCTAGCAGGTAGAAGGGACATGTGAAATCAGAAACTCACATCCTTGACCAGCATTGGGCCGGTTAGAAGATGGGGAAGAGCGCTGGGAAGGGAGGAGGCAGGAGATGGAGACGGGAGCAATGCCAGGAGGGAGTGGGAGCCAGCGCAGGGATTTAGCTGGCACTGCAATGCCGGGCTGTCGGGAGCAGTGAATGGATCCTGGCTCCTTGCTCCACACTGAGAGTGCCCCAGTCGAAGAGGATAATCCCCGGTTCAGAGCCTGGCAGGGAAAAGGTATTTTTCCATTCATGGCGAGAGATGCAGCCTGGTTCAAAGTCTGGGATTCGTGCGGGAGGAGCAGCCTCTGGTGATGCAGGGACAGCCCCACGCCGAGGGGCTGAGCTGGGGTTGGGATTTCTCATCTGGTCACAGGCAGTTTTAACGCCTCTGTAGAGACTACGGAAGGGACAAGATCTGAGGGCAGATGCTGGTGGGAATACTGGGAGGAGGAGACCTAGTGTCCTGCAGGCTTGGCCCCCAAACCAGCCTTTGAAAGGAGAAAAGAGCCAGTGGAAATGTGAGCAAGTTAAAATGCGAAGATATTTGGATTTAACCTGCAGCAATGTCCCAGAGCATGTGATGTGCTCCTGTGGCTCCAAGTAGTTGGGAGTGGACATCACTGAGCACCCTTGTAGTGGTGCCTCTTGACCCAGGGACTGGCAGATGGTGATGTCCCTCCCTGGATTCCCCGAGAGCCAGATGGAGGGACCTCACCTGCGGAGATGGAGCCACTGTGAGGTCAAGCAGGATAACAGCAGCACCCCGAGGTGCTGGGGGAGACCATGGACAGGACTACAGAGACACGCCTGGGACATCATGTGGACAGGTCCAGGGGCTGATGAGGCTTAGCAAAAGATATAAAGATGCCAAGTAGAAAATGGAGCAAACCCAAAGCCCTGGGCAAGGATTCCCACCAAACCCAAGGCAATGCCTACCAGACCATGACATCTCCATCTCCACATGGAGACTGTGGTCATCTCATCCCACCCAACAGCAGGAGGAGCAGCGGCTCTGCTTTGAGTGAACTCTTGCTGGACATCAGGAAGATGATGAATCGGAACCTGTAATTCAGCAGCGCCATGGACAAGAAACTCACAGCTCTGAGCATTCACGTGGAGAGGCTGGAAAGGCTGATTACCCACTTGGGCCAGTCAACTGCTCAGGTGGACTCGCTTGCCTGGAGGCAGCAGGATGAAATCCAGAAGTTTGTGGAGCATCTGCTGCAGGAAAACCACTATCTCACTGCCTGCATGGAGCAGCTGGAGAGGCAGGCGCCAGCCACCAGCCTCAGGATCCTTGGCTTGCCTGCAGATGAGGAGGGTAAAGACTTGGGGGGGTTCCTGGACAACTGGCTTCCCATGTTTTGCACCCCAACACCAGTGAGGAGCCTGTTGTAGTGGAGAAGATCTGGGTTGAAAGGCAAAGACCAGGCTCTGAGCAGCACAGGTCCACGGTTGTCTGTGTAGAATCATAGAATTATAGAACCACAGGATCACCTAGGTTGGAGGGGACCTTTAAGACCATTGAGTCCAACCATTAACCTAACACTGCCAAACCCACCACTAACCCACGTGTGTAACCAACATTGGGATTAAAGAGAGAATCCAGCAGCAGGTCAGGAAGCTGAAAAGCATCATACACAGAAGGAAAGCAATCCTTAATTGTTCCTAATTTAGGCCTCCTTCCTCCAGGTAAAATGTAACACTCAATGGCATGATAATTTATGGGAATGAGCTTGGAAATGAATCTCCCATGTCCTTCCATGCAGGCTGGCACGACATGTGGGCTGCAAGGCTGGGGTAGACATGGTCACCCTTCCCCAAACATGAGCAATGCCGTGCTGTGTCTGCCCGGCTGGGGCTGGGGGGATGCCAGCAGAGCGGACGGGGTGTTGCAGGTGTCATGGGGGTGCAGCGGGACGGTCATGGGGTCCTCAGGAGGCCTGAGTCTCAAAAGGGGCAAGAGCAAAGGCAATGTTCCGTAGCAGAGACACCTGCAGCTGGTGCTGCCAGTGCAAGGTGGTGCAGGAATCCCAGCAGAATTTGTCCGGCCAGCTCCACATGGGTGGCAAAACCTGCTTGAGAAGCCGAGGAACTCGTTGAAGGAGTCTGGCAAGGTTCAGTGGCTCCTTGCTCAAGCTAGCGTGGGGCTGCCTGTCCTGGGCAGCAGCGACGGGGGCACAGGGCACTTGCCACGCACGTGTCCCTCCCTTCCCTGCCCGCCAGGCAGGACTTGCTCCCGGCAGGGTGGGAAATGGGTCCAGCATGGCAGAGGACATCCGAGCTCTTCTTTCCCCCAGAGTTCAAAGAAGCTTTCAGCCTGTTTGACCGGACGCCCACGGGAGCCATGCAGATCACCTACGCACAGTGTGGGGACGTCCTACGGGCGCTCGGTCACAACCCCACCAACGCGGAGGTCCTGAAGGTGCTGGGCAAGCCCAAACCAGAAGGTGACAGCAAACTGGGGCAGCGGGGACAGGGTGGGACAAGCAATCCCCGTGCTCCCTGGCAGCAAGTGAAAGATTACGTCCCCTGTAGGAACAGCCGTGCAAGAGGAAGGAATTGGGAAGGAAATGACGCAGAGAGGCTTCATTCCTGCAAAATTCCTTCACTCCCCCTCCCTGTACCACGGCTGACGTAAGGGATAGGCTGTCCTCAGCTGGGGGTGGTGGCAACTGATGCTTAGCAGACCATATCCTGAGCTGGTGCAAATTGGTGTAACCTGACCAGTCCCAGTGCAGCCGCATTGTCCTGGTGACAGAGGACTGACCTGCTGGTCTTAAATTTCGGCTGATACCAGCAATCTGTGTGCAGTCCCCAGATGTTAATACTTCATTCTTCATACGGTTCTTCCCATCTCAAGCATAGTATACTAACAGTCCCACCACTTTGTGGGGTTTCTCCCCTGTAGTCAGATGGAAATGAGAACAGGAAAGTTAAGCAGGAGGTCCTCAGAGGCCGAAGGCTTCAGCCCACTGAAGTTAATCTCTGGCCCCATCTCCTCCTCCCCTTCCAGAAATGAACACAAAGATGCTGGACTTCGAGACCTTCCTCCCCATCCTGCAGCACTTCACCCGCAACAAGGAGCAGGGCACCTTCGAGGACTTTGTGGAAGGGCTGCGCGTCTTCGACAAGGAGGGCAACGGCATGGTGATGGGGGCCGAGCTGCGCCATGTGCTGGTCACGCTGGGTATGGGCTGGCCCTGGGGAGGGGAGCAGGACACAGGCCACCCCTAAGCTCTTCTTGGGCTTGGGTTAGTTTGCTGGTCTCACACGTTGGAGAGATCCTTTTTATTTTACTGCTTATAGGCTTTTGTAGGAGTGAATGGCTCCTGAATGTGGGGCCTTTTCCATCTTATGCCACAGCTTCATGCGTGATCCGGATGAGATGGAGAGTCCATAAAATCCTCAATTATCAGACAACCATTGCAGATTGGTCCTCTCTCCACAGTCTTCCACCAGCGTCCCCCAGCCTGTAGTGGCACACAGCTCCTTTTTAATTCCCTTTTCCTTCCTCTGGTGGCTTTGGCTCTCTGCAAGAAGGACAGGAGGTTCCTGGCAGACTGAGACCCCTTCCCCTCACCTCTCCATGCTCCTCCTCCAGGGGAGAAGATGACAGAAAGCGAGGTGGAGCAGCTCATGGCAGGTCAAGAAGATGCCAATGGCTGTATCAACTATGAAGGTAGGAGCAAGAGATGCCCATCGGGGCCATCTCAGACATGGTTATCTTGTCTTAGGGTGCAAAATGTGTCCTCTGCGAGGACATTGGTGACCACTGACAGGGAGGTGTGGACCACCCTCCAAAGTGTCTCCAAGGACAGCAGTGAGACATGTCAGCTGGGGTGGGAACAAGGCGGTTCTGCCAGTGATTTCCAGTAAAAGCAGCTGAAGACAGCATGTTTCCAAGGGTTTCAGGACTGTTTTATCCCCAGTTTTGGCACTGTTTGTTGTACGTTATAAAAAACAAACAAAGCCAGCATCTCTCACAGCAGAGGCTAATTGGGAACATTTGGAGACCCAGATCGCTCACAGCTCCGAGAGGCTGAAAATCTGGCATAGGGGGTGGTTAAATCTGGGAACCCCTCAAATTGGAGAGCATTGAGGCAAAAAGGGTACCCATTTCCCTTGGCCTCAGAAAACCGGGAATAATGGTACCGGCTTGTCTCCAAGAGGGGTTTGGTATCACTAAACAGGTTTGGGATGGCAGGCATAAGGTGGGAACAGAAGGAGACATCTCAGTGCTGGCAGAGCCTGTCCTCCTCATCCTTGGGGTGCCCTGGGCTGGGGGTACCCCCCGCTGCCACTCTGCCCACCCCACCACAGCTCACAGCATGCTTTGACCTCTCTTGCTCTCATTTCTCATTTCTTCCTCAGCTTTTGTCAAGCACATCATGTCTGGCTGAAAGAAGAAACTTCAGGTGAGTTTATCAGGGTCTCCTGCTGTTTACTCTGAAATTGGAAATCCTGCATATAACAGCCAGGGGCAGAGGAACCAAAACCCAAACCCCACATGCAACCCTGCAGTGAAAGCACAAAAAACTGGTCGTGATAATGAACCTCATTTGTAACTTGTGCCGGGACAAAATTTATCGGGACAGCATCAGCCCCATGACTGTCAGTCGTGGTCTGGTTAATTGTGTCGATTTTCTGCTTGGAAAGAAAGAGGTTGGTGTGGTTTATGGTGGGACATTTTATAACCTACCAGGAGCTAAGGTGGTCATCAAACAGCAGCCAGTGGAAAGAAGTATTTAAAAACCTGCAGCAGTGAACGACTTGATGCTAAGAAAATACCAAGTACTTAGCGAGGAAATTTCTGAACTAAGTGACATCAAAATTCCCATTAACATTAAAAAGAATATGGCAAATGTACCCTTGATGCTTGTTAAGCGTTTTGCGTTTCTCCACGTCTGTCTGAAGAAAACTGAGAAACAGCTTTTAGGGTGAACTAGCCCTCTGAAATCTATTCAATTTAAAAGAAAATCCAGATTACTAAGAGCTGGCCTCAGTCTTCCCTGCCAGTTTCTTATGGTTTTGTTATCTCGCTTACTTTTCCTGAACATATTTCCTCTCCTCAGCTGTGTGAAAGGCAGCAGGCAAAAAAAAAAAAAAAAAAAA
>VFFE01008394.1:1115109-1143387 GCA_008921705.1 Burhinus oedicnemus
CTTTAAGATCATCAAGTTCAACCGTCAACCTAATGCTGCTGCTGTCAGTGAGATGTCAAACTGGCACCTGCAAACAGATTCAAGCTGTAATTGTCAAATAACCCCCCCCCCCCCCCCTCGTCCCAGTACCCCAATCTGCCCATTTTACTCCTGGCCATCTCGGGGAGAGCCAGCAGCATGCGGCCTGAGGACCCCGTCAGTGCTGGGGGCAGGACCCGGGCCGTGCTGACCCCTGTGCTGGGCACAGAGACGAGGGAACCACCAGCCAAAGCCCAGCACCAGGGCCTGGGCCGACACAGCACACAGCAAGCCCCCGGTTATGGCGGGAGGGAGACTGCAGGCCAGCACTGAGGGATGCCAGGGGTTCCTGACAGGCTGCCGCAGCCAGGATACCCCAGAGCCCCCATTTTTTTGGTACAAAGTGCAAGTTCCCACCTTGCGTGGGTGCAAAGGCGCTTTCAGGGACGAGCCCCAGGCCCCGCAAGGGGTCTCACCGCACCCCCCTCCCGCCGGGCGCCAGCGCTGAGGGCCTGAGGCAGCCGCCGCCCGCCCCGCTGTGAGGGACAGAACCGCACGGCTCCGTATTCCCCCCCTCAGCCGGCCCTCAGCCGCCGTGCCGGTGCTCACGGGCACCGAGGGGAGGCCGGAGCGGCGGCGGAGCCGAGGGGGCCGAGGCCTCTCAGGGCCCGCTCCCGCCCTCCCTCCCGCCGCACCGCTCGGCTATCTCCGTCCGCGCTCGGACGGCTCCGTCACCGCTCGGCGCTTCCGCCTGGCTGACGAGGGGGAGGGGCCTTTCCCAGCTGTTTTCCGTCAGCGCTCGGCTCTTTCCGTCTGGGGCTTCGGGTATTTCCGGCAGGCGGTTCGGGTGTTTCCGCCGCCAGCTTCGGGCGGACTCGGCGCTTGGCCGGCCTCGTTCCTTCCCTCCCCGCCGCCTGCCCCGGTAACGGTCGCTGGGAGTTTAAATGAGCAGGGGCCGGGCCGGGCCGCGCCGCCGCCGGGACACGCACTGAGGCGGGGCCGGGGCCGCCCCGCTCCGGGCTCAGCGAGGAGGAGGAGGCGGAGGCCGGGGAGAGCAGGATGACGGTGCTGCAGGAACCCGTCCAGGTACCGACCCCTGGGCGGCTCGGGCTCGCCGCCGCGCTCAGGCCCCAAGGCCCGGCCCGGCCTGGCGGGGGGAGCCGGACCCGCCGCACCGCTCGCTCCCCGGGGGAGGCCTCCCTGCCGCCGGGCCCTCTCCTGTGGCGGGCGGCCCCGCTCCGGTCGGGCCGCTCCCGGGAGGGGGGTGGGGTGCTGCGGGCCCCAGGCGACCCCTGCGCCGGTGGGAGCGGGCCCGGCCCTCGGCACTCCGGCCGCTCTCCGCCGCCAGCCCGGGCTCCTCCGCCCTCCCGGCTGGGAGCCCGCGGGGCTGCTGGGCTTCCTCTCCCCTTCGTGCGTCCCTTCCCCATCCCTGCGCCTCTGGGACGAGCTGCCTTCGCCCTTTCGGCCTCTATCGGGTCCCCGCCCGGGGACAGTCGGCCTCCCCGCTGGAGGGGTCGGTCGCCGGCGGCACCGCAGCCGAGTCGGCTTCCAGAAAAGGCCCTTTCGGCTTCCCCCGTAGGTCCCCTTTGAGACCTGTTGATACCTCTCTCTCCATCTTCCTTACCTTCCTGCATTTGCTGCTATTTCATTTTTTAAATGCTCACAGCGTGCTCGGCTCTGTACGCGTTGTGCAAACGAAGGACGTTCCTTCTTCCCAAGGAGTTAGTGTACGTTCAGATTGATGGGAGACCTAGGGGAGAAAATAATGTAAATCTTGTTTTTCCTACCGTATTTTAGTCTCAGCTGCAGTTACCCTGGACTTCCTGCTCTTATTCTTAGACTTCCCATCCAAAAGCCATGATTCACAGAATTAAGCGTTGCTTCTTTCCACCTTTCCAGTATGCCCGTTACTCTAGCTATTCTGTAATCTGCTGTTAATCAATCGTCTTATTCATGTTCCCATTCTTTTTTTTGCTTTTTAACAGGATGGGGGGGACGATTCTAGTTATGTTGGGAACCTCTCACTCCAAGTATCTTGGTAGTACGGGATTGTGTTCTGTAATGAACATAGTGAAAATTCTTGCTTTTGCCTCTCCTCTTTCCTTTTAATGAAAAGGTGGGAGGGGAAGAAAGACTTCTTCTGTGGAAGACCACCCTGCTGACTTGACTCTGTCTGTGCAAGCTGGTGACAGTGATGGCACTCTTGTAGACCAGGGGTTTGCGTCCTTGATGCCACTGTTCGGTTTGTCCACTCTGAGAGCAGGGGTTAGTGTGGTGCTGGAAGGGCTTTTGGCCACCTGGTCCCTCTTCTGCAATGGTCATACTTACGCCATTGCTCTTAACCCTTGGAGCTGGGCTGGTGGTTTGCACCAGTTGGGTATTCTAGGAAAACATGGGATTACAATAGAAAAGGAAGCAAGAATGTATTGCAGAGTGAATGACAGGAAATAATATTTAGTGTTTCCGGTACTGTGCTAATTAGACTAACCAAGTGGAAAATATTTGCTATTCTGAGAGTTCCCGGATAGAAATGTGCAGTCTGGTTTTCATTTTTCAGAAAGGTGAAGACCTCTCTAATGTCATTCTCTGTTCTTAAGCTTTTACCAGCTTGGATGTTTTGATGAGGCTTTGCTACGTTGAATATATCTATTTAGAGTCTGCCTGCTTTCAAATGCCAAGTAATTCCTTTATCGGTGGTTCTACTGCTGATAGCTTTGCTGCTATTCCTTGCTTAGAGCAACACTGAAAAGTTTAGGATTTATTATTTGTTGTGGCCTTGGTCATACTGTTGCTTTTAATGGCAAGGAAGCCAGCAGTGCACCATGCAAAACGAGGTCAACCTTTGAGTTCTGCCTGGATCTGCTGTTGTAGCTGTAGTCCTCTCGTGCCGTGGCTGTGAGCAGTGGTGTAGAGATTGGACTGTACTACAGGACCTTTCCAAACCAGCTCACGCTTGTTTTCTCACTAGTGCCATGTGTCCGGTGAGTGGTCTCCATTTTGCGCTACACATCTGGGTGAAGTCAATTGCATTTCTGAATTCCCATTTTAGCCGGAGTCTGGGTAACCTAGCTCTGTTTTTCTGATTATTTTTTTTAGCAATGTGATTGGAAAAATTGACACTACTTCTCGTTTTTGTCATTGCAGAGATTTTTCCTGTCTATTTGTCTGTTCTCTCCCAGCCTTTCAGATGTCTACAGGGCATAGCATTCCAGGAAAAAACTGTCATCTTCACAGTTGTGATATGCAAAGCATGATAGATAAATAACGGAATCTGTGTGTGTATGTTGCCTTATAAATGTCAGGTTTTAATTACATGACATCCATGTTCCAAATGGCATCCTATTCACGGGTTAGATTTTTGTTAACTTTTTTAATCCCTTAAGATGAACAAAAGTGCCAGAGTTTACATAGACAACAGACCTCTACTGTACTTCCTGATGTGGTCAATTTAAAACTCGTCACCTCAAACATAAAGCCTTGTATCCTATGTGCTCTGAAACAGACTGGATGCCTTCCAAATATTTCTGCAGAACATCTTGGAAACAAAATGAACACTTTCCTTGGAATTTAGCTGTTCGTGGTGATCATCTGCTGTGACCCACTCGAATGGTGCTTGAACTCCAAGGCTCCTGTTATGGCTGCAAACACGCAATGCCAATGGCTGCTTATTTAATGGGCAGAGTTTGCATAACTGATAAATGCGACACAGCTTATCACAGAAGACTCTCCTCCCCGCTGCCCACCTTGAAGAAGTCTTAAATCATGATTTTAAACTGCTTAGCATGTCAATAGGCTATAAAGCTTTGCAAATAATTTCCAAGGCTATGTAACTGTCAGAAGAGAACACCTATCTTCTAAGAGCTCTTTGGCTTAGATATGAAGTGACACTTGGACAATGCACGGGAATTTCTGGCTATAAGATGGACCTGTCTGAATCTGCTTTTATTTTCTTGCTCTCATCTCTGAGGATGCTTTGCTGCAGAGCTGTAGCTGGTATGGTGGTTTTGGAATTCCCTGTTCACTTTGCGTTTGCAAATTAATGCACGTTTAAAATGAATGACTAGGACCTGGAGGTATATCTGGTCTGCAAGCACGCTTGAATAATAGTTTGAAACACTTCAAGTTTCCCTCCTGTCTGTGTTTGTAGCCCTGAGAACAGGCATTGCAACCAAAGGATCTCAGCTGCTTTCCACACTCTCTTTGGGTTTCTGTTGAGAGGTTCCACGTAAAATTTGATAACTACCATAGGGAAGAAACTAAGACTGCATTTGCGTTATACCTTTTGTCCTGCTCTGAAGTTTTTTGGGATTAAATAGTTTGTATTGGATAAATGCCCCCAAAGTTGTTTGGGGTTTTTTTGTTTCAGACTGCTCTTCTGGTCTGGTTTAGCAGTTGTCATGTGCCACTCATGCTGTGTAGCTGCACTGAACTTCTGCTAAAACAAACTAAATTACTATGCAAATAGGTTGATGTTCCTGTCCAAAATGTGCTTTCTAAAAGGTGCACACAAAAAAAATCTTATTTTTCAGTAGTTTGAGCCACAGTTGTAGTTTAGACATCTGTCCTCATAGAAAACTGTTACTGCGTAGGTATGGCTGATTCCCAGCCACCGTCCTTTCCTCTTCCTGCTCTTCTCGGAGGGTGTGTGCAAGGGTCTGGTCTTCAGCCTTCGTCTGTTGGAGGCATGAGTCCAACTCGCACCTTTTGGGTTGCAAAATGACAATGACCATAACAGGGACACTACCAGCTTGACTTCTGGCTTTCACTGGGACTCCACTCAGCAGCAATTGTTATTTGAGCCACTGCGTAGTGTAACTTTTATAACGTGGCTGTGATACAGCCAAAAATCACTTGTGTCCCCTCTTAGCCCTTGGCAGGACTGTTTCTGGCAGCTTGCTCCTGTTTGAGAATTCAAGTGACATTGATTTCACCACCACCACCTCCCCCATACCTTTGTTTTGTAAGCATACTGAGTTACATCCCTGTACAGACAGTATTTTTAACCTGAAGACGACACAACTTGGATAGATTCATCTAAATGTCACTCGTGACTCGGTAAAGGAAGAGCTGCTTCCGAGAGCACGAGAAAAAGGAGACCTTAGGCTGCTCTAACTTGGGTATAGTCTGAAGGATTTTAACACCCTCCTTCTGTCTTGTACTGCGGTGCACAGAACAATTTGCAGCCTTGGAGCTTTTCAAGGTAAAAGGGAGTAATCACTTCAGGCGGACTCTGGCCGAAGTTATCTGAAGTGTGGAATACAGCCAGGGAGAAATAATAAGGTGTTTGTATTATAATAATCAAACTAAGAGAATTAATTTTTAAATACTTTCACACAAGCCTGAAAGTAGCTGTTGGCTTCTTAAGTATGTTGTTGGAACCTACTAATAGAAGAAAATAGTGTCTCTGTAGAGATTTTGTGTATAATAGTCTATATAGTAATTGGAAACTCTGGTGTGTACTGTTCGTGATGACTGTGTAGGCTTCCCGTGAAGAGAACTTGCACATTTTTCACACCCTGAGTTTGTCAAGTTTGTGTTGGAAGAAGTAGCATATGGTACATGTAACTCTGTGATGTTTGAATTTTTTTCTAGATGAAATTGGCGCTTGCCTTTCCTACTGGGAATAGCATTACAGGGCGCTATTTCTTTAGCTCTGGAAAACAACTTTTAGTTTTGGAGTGTTTGATAGGTATCAGAAGCTAATTCTGTTTGTCTTTGGTTGCTGATGAATATTGGAGAAATCCTGGACCACAGCGCCTTGGGTTCATAAGTTCAGATCTTGTTTGGATCAGTAATAACAAAACTACTGCAAAATGGCTGTTTGCTGCTTGTGGGAAACTGCTTTGGAGCATGAGCGAGACTGCCAGATGGGAAGGAACTGCAGTCCTGATACCAACCCTGCTAACCTCGGAACACAAACCCCGATAAGCGTGCGCACCGCCACTTCTAATAGGTGGGGAGGAAAGGCTGAACAGATCTCAAAAGGAATTATTTTTCCCATCCCACCCCTCTCTTACAGATAACGGAAGGCTTTTAATCTGATCTGAAGAAAATTGGCTGAGTGGTGTTTGTTGTGAAGCCCGGGTACCCCAGCCCTATTCTCTTGCTGGATAACTGTTGCTCGTAGTTCGGCTACTGGTGACAGCAGTGCAAGTAATTGACAGCTACTTTAATGGTGTATGCGGTTTGTACACCTGTATGTATGTTTGATTTGCATTTCACTGGAGTAGTGCCATCTTTCCAGTCTGTACAAATATTGACAGTCCCAAACTCTTGAGGTTGGTGTTCATGAAAAAAGGCGATAGTACCCTTAAGCAGGTAGCCGGTTTTGACCAAGTATGGGTATATGAGCAAAATGCAGAAGTAGGTTGCCTTCATATATGTCTGTATATATCAATTTGTCCGTCTCATTTGCGTTACGTTCATTCTTGTGTGATACCTCACAAGCCTAAAGAGGTGGCTGATGAGCAAAGACTCAAATCAAGCAGCTCAACAAAAAGCAGTGGATGGCATTCATCTTGGTTCCTACGGGAACACTGATGTCCCTTCGAGGAGAATGCTATATACCTAACATCCTATACCTGACATCAACAGCAGTCTTACACTGGCAACCTCGGACACTGACACGATTTCTAGTTCTTTTGGTTTTTGGTTTGGCATGTCTCGAGAGGAGATAGTTTAAATGGGTTTATGCATAATGCCATTTAAATGGGTCAGGCACCCTAGCTTTTTCCCACCTCCCCTGCCCCTCCTTGGGCGCAGCTAAGAGCAAAATGGAACACTCTGGTAACCAGTTGGGGGGTGTTTTATGTTCTTACCTTTACTTCATGCGTTAGCGTTTGGTGGTAGTTTGCAATAATTCATGCTCAGTTATGCACCAGGCTAAAACTCGGTAACAAGTGGAAGTACTCACTGTTATTTCGGTGCATGTTGGCTGAGGTTTCTAGACAGTTGTGTGGTAACTAGTGAGCATCGCTCTTAGCTTGGTTCATGACTTCAGTGCTAAGTTGTTGGGTTTTTTAAGTCTCCTTACTAGTAGTTGAAACAACTAGAACTTGGACTGCATGCTTATCCTTCTCCATTCTTCTTATGACTCCAGTAAAATAAAATTGAACTTTGCCTTCTGACAGTAAGAGCTGATGAGTTTTGCATTTTTAAAGCTTCTCTCTAAATTTAGATTATTTTCTTGTCTTGCAGGCTGCTATATGGCAAGCACTTAACCACTATGCTTACCGTGATGCAGTGTTCCTTGCAGAAAGATTATATGCAGAAGGTATGTACTTTGCAAATATAAAGTTCATGTGGGTGGGGTTTTTTCCAGTTTTGATTTAGGATTTTTGACCCTCTGGTCCTGCTGTTGTGGTAATGAAGTTTAACTTTCCGCTTGGGGAAAGCGGAAGAATACTTCGCAGTTAGGTTGGAAAATCAAATCATGTACAGCAGTAATATTATTTTACACTAAAACATCCTTTAATATTAAACTTGGAGTTGTGTGTTTAAGTACAATGTTTACAGTGCTCTGTTGTACGGTATCAAATGGGAGAGGTTTTTTAATAACCTTAAGCATTGCATGTCTTCCAAGGGCACTTGAGGATGGGTGCAGTACACAAATTCTACAGATTGTCTTGATATTGAAGGCTGGCTTTGCTAATAATGCTAATAATGCTATTCAGATGTGTTGATTGGTGTGTTAGCCGAAAGAGATAATCTTGTGATGGTGAGAGAGAAGTGTAGTGAAATTGAGACAATGAGAATCAGAACATAGGGAATAGGTATCTCCCGTTGAATTCCTGTTAATTTTTACTTCATTGTAATGCTGTCAGATTTAGGATGTCTTGGATACTGACCAGGCAGCAGTAACAAATCTGTACCTTTCCTGGGTCCTTCAAAGACCGCTTGCTGCTTGTGTTCTAGTCCCTCTTCTTCCTTAACCTTTCCTCCGTGACCTCAGATAAGCTTTTTGTTCTTCTCTACTTCTTTCTCCTCCATCCTGGCGGTCAGCTTTTCTTCTCCATTTTGAAAGGTGTTGTCCCCTAATCACTAACATGAAAAAACTCAACTCAACCCTTAAACTAAAATATAAACATAATATAATTTCTCATGCTAAACGACTTGAGCTTATAATGTGAATTAAATTGTATAACCTGTTTCATGCTCTGTGGTTTGTAACGAAATGTTTTGCTTGACATGCCCACAACGCACTTCTTAACAATGGAAACACAAACCTCATTTTTGAGAAATAAAGACTTTTTTTTTTCCTCCTTATGTTGAGGTTATCCATGAAATCTGGAGTCTTCATCTGATGCTCAAATGCAAAGTGTTGTGTAGAATATTATGGAATCTTACAATCTAGGTGTGCATAAAGAAAATAGTGGTTTAGGGATGACTTCTCTCCCTAGAACCAGCCCACTGTGAGATGCAGGGAAGTGCTGGATTGAAGGTAGTTGCCAAGGATGTTGAAACAAAGAGAACCCACTTTTTGCAGCAGCCAAGAGAAAAATACGACTTGATACGGACCTTATCTGTGCAGAATAATCTCTGCAAGAGTACTTCAGACAGCTCTTTTCCCTGACCAACAGCGCTGAGAGAGAACAGCGTGCGTGCTGTCACTTGGTTCAAGCAATTAACTGCTAACAAAACATCTGGCTTCTGGTTAAAATAAGTAGTTACACTGCAGAGTAGAAGCTGCTGAATTTGAATACAGTGGCTCCATACTAGCAGTAGTGATTTTACCCTGAGAAGAACTTTTTAAGTCCACCTGCAATTACTGTCCTTGTGGGGACATCTGTGGCTTGGTAGTTTCCCAGAACTCGCAAAGTACGTTAAATTAGTGGATAAAATAATTGATTTAACTTTAATTTTCAAAAAGATCTTCTGATGTTTTTAGGCTAATAAAATGTCCTCTCTTTGGGTCTTCAGTTTCCTTTGTCACCATCTGGGTGATGACATGAACTTAAAATAGTTTTCAGTGTAACAAAGGATTTGAGCAGGTTGCCCAAAGAGGTTTTTGTACAATGCTCATACTAATTTTTCTGATGAGTTCCATGTAGGTAGATGAACAAACATCAGTATTGTTTCTTTTAATGCTGAATTCCATTTGCATGGTAGTGTGTTCTGAAAGGTATAAAGTAATGTGGGTTTCTTAATTGTTTGGAGAGTTAAGTTGCTTGCCTTTATAGACAGTCTTTCTTTGATTATTTAAAATACATCATTGCATAAGGGTAATTTGAGTGTCACATTTTGGGAAGTACAAAGAATAGGGTAAGACACCATGGCTGTACGTAATCTGTGAGTATCTGGATATCTCCCTGTATTTGCTTAAAACCCAGAAATCAGAGTTAAAATGAAGTCATACAGATATGTCATGCAATCATAGCTTAATGCTCGAATTAACACCACAGCACAGTTGCTTTACGAAAGTGTGTTCTCCGGCGTTTAAAGTTTCAGCTGATAATTCTACAGTGAGGTTTTAAGTTACCCCAGGGGTTAGCTCTGTCCTTTATGCTGTAATCACAAGTAAAATCAGCAAGTCTGACCTCAGTCTTAAATCTGGATGCCAAGTCAAGCTCTGTGAATAGAACATTCTCGGTGCGGTACATAATTTGTCTCTGCAATGGAAGAAGTGTTTAAGCAGACATCAAATCTAAATACTCCCAGTTTCTGCCGCAGAGAAATGTTTGTGTCTTGATTACTCCTGTTCGCTGTTTAGATAAAGGTGATTTTTTTCCTGAAACTTGGCTACTTCTTCATTCAGAATTTAGAAACCTGTGAGGACTCAGCTTGGGAAGAGGATTTGTAGGAGAGCTTGTCCTTATCACTATTTCCTAACGTAAAATGAATAAAGTATCTGAATGGTAATTTCAGTGTTTCCAATGAAATAATGAGTGTAGGTGGCAGAAAGGACAAGACTTAGTGCTGGGGTAGAGGTGACTGGTAATTGACTGACTTTAATAGTCATTAAAATTGGAAAATCTGCTCCATTAGGTCATATGAAGATACAGCATCAAGCGCTTTAGAAAAATAATGGAGGTAAAATTGCAAACAGCAAAAGACTGCTTGAAGTTAGGATTAAAACACTTAATTAGGCTGCAATTGGTCTTCTTGAAAGTTCTTGTACTTCCTAACAGCCATTGTTGTGCCAGTGTAGATGCACTGGTGAAGCTAGTGCAAAGTGTTACTAGCGGGTGCGATAACACCCTGAGCCAAGTCTTGGTGTGGCCAATGAGTTGTTAAAGTGGCTCTGTTCTAGGAATGGCTGCTTTACTTGGCTTGCTGTTATTTTAACAACAGGCCGGCTAATTGCTCATTTAGACCGGGTAGCCAGAAGGATCAAAGTTCTCTTACAACAGTAGATGTTAAGCGTTGGTCTGATTATACAAGCAAATGGCATATGAACGTTTGTTATATGCTGATGAATAAAGAAGTGCGCTTCATTCAGTTATGAATTTCTGTAATATCAGTACTCGTTTTCATGTATCTTGTTCCTAGCTGGCTTTTACTCCTTGCCCCTAAATTTCTTGTATCAAAATGGTAAACAAACTGATTTGTTTTTTAAATTATTTTTATTTTCTAGTACATTCAGAAGAAGCACTGTTTTTACTGGCAACGTGTTACTACCGCTCAGGAAAGGCATATAAAGCATACAGGCTCCTAAAGGGACACAGCTGTACTACCCCACAATGTAAATACCTGCTTGCAAAATGTTGTGTTGACCTCAGCAAGTAAGTAAATCCTTTATGTTCTGTCCAGGGTTACAAATGCATTTTGTTTGTTTGTTTGGATTTCCCTTTAAAAGCTGTCATATTGCATAAACTAGTAATTCCTTGGTCCTTTAGCTCCAAAAATTGGAAATTCAATTCACTTTGCTTACAGATATGGACCTAACGAATATTAGCCCATATTGCAGAAACCCCTAAATGGTATTGAATAACCTACCAAGGAGCTGTCAAACTGTGTAGGGGGAGAAAATGTTGATTGCTGAGATGACTCAAGGAGACCACTCTGGGAGGTGTTTGTTTTGGTTTTCCCTGATACTTTGCTTATTTCATGAAGTGTTCCCAGTATGAATTTAATGGATAGGCCACTTCCCTTGCACAGTAAGCTTGCTCCTCTTGCCCAGTTACTGCTAATGCGTGGGTCGGGGAAAGGATGGCAGACAGAAATTTGTTTGTGGGTTGTTTTTTTTTTTTTTAAAAGCCCACAACAAACCCACCTTGAGCCCACATCCTAGAATGCTGTATTCGACATCAAAATTAACCTTGACAGGGACATAGTAGTGTCAAGGCTCTCTTGCTGGTTTTCTGGAGTCTACCAGCAAGAGCATATAATGAAATCGCTCCAGCTACAGGTCCTGATGTCCTGAGAGTTTGTTGGTGAGGGTACTTGACTTCTGTGTAGACCTCTCAGGCTGTTGCAGCTGAAATGTAGGAAAGGATGTCTGACTGAGGTGCAGAATGGAGGGGGTGAGGCACCAAGGGAGGCAAAAACCTTAGTTCAAAAAACTTTAAATGCTGTGGCAGTTCTTTACAGAAGCTCAAATGTCTCCCTACAAAACAGCTTGTCGTTATGTGTTGTGGCTTTTTTGGTTTGGTTTTTTGAGTGACCCTCTTTCAATGACCAGAAAAAAAGTTTGATTTCTTTAGAAGAGGTAATGTGATGTTTGGAATATTACACAGTATGATGCGATTATTTTGCGGGATTCGTGATCCTGCTCACAACATGTAACCAAAATGCAGGCCTCTCCAGAGGCAGCAGGGGAAGCTCCTTAATCTTTGATACTCTCTTTAGTAGGCGAGTCCTTTGACATCTTTAGCGAGGATGTCCTGACTTGTTGTGTTTCTCTTGACACTCTTCTAACACTTTTGGAGCTGTTAGGATACAGGTTTCTCTGCATCTTCTGTTGAAAGGGAAATCATGTTAATGCTCTACTTGGAAAGGTCCCAGTGGAATAAACCTGAAGCTGATCGTTCCCTCCCTTGCTTTTACAAAGTCTGGTGTGTGCATGTAGTACATCAGCTTCTGAACTGATTTCCGTGAGATAGGTGGGATTCCTTAAATGTATTCTTTAGAATTTGTTAAATTTAACTGTCATTGCTGTTACAGTTGTAGGAGCTCACTTATACAGATGTACCTTGTTTTCTTGTGGGAATGGTCTATACTGATGGAAGCATCTACCTACAACTATAACTTCAAGTGGAGGCAAGAAGAGATGATTTGTTTATGCAGGTGTCAATCTCAAAAGCCAGAAGAACACCACTCACCTCCAGAAGTTGTATAAAGTCATTTTCCAGCCTAATTGTGAATGGGCTGTTCCATCTGAGTGGTACTGCTCGCTGCAGGTGTAGTAGATGCAAACTGAACCTTTTTTTTCCTTTTGAGCCTCTCTTGCAAGAAAGCAAGGCATTAAAATCCGAAGTCTGTACCATATCTGAATTTTGAATCTTAACTGAGTGCATGGAGCTTACAGATTGTATTTCTTAGTTGGGAAACAAAGCCAAACTAAGTGTTGTCTCAGCTTGTTACTAGGTAAAATACCTTCAAAAATGAAGTGTCTAGAAGATTTTCTTGTCCTCTCTTTAGTATTCTACCTAAGACTAGTCACTTCTGGAAAAGTCATATCGTATTCAGTGTCTCTGGTTTTGGAGTGGTGTGGGATTTTGGGTTTGTTTTTGTTTTTCTTCCCTCCCAGTAGAGACATTTGGCTTCAGAGTACCGCATACCTCCATGTTGCTGGAGGAATCCATCATTTATTTAAAACTCATTTGCAGGAACTAGTTTGTGTGTGGTTTGCGACTTGTGAACACTGACAGTGGATTTCTGTTTTTGTTTGCAGCAGGGTGAAAACACTGGACTACCAATACTGTGAGCCTTGTAACCCCTTTAAACCTCTTGTTTTTTAAAAAGGCTTGCAGAAGGAGAGCAGATCTTATCTGGTGGAGTCTTGAATAAACAGAAAAGCCATGATGACATTGTTATGGAGTTTGGTGACTCTGCATGCTTTACGCTCTCCTTACTGGGACATGTCTACTGGTAATGTTGCTTTTTTATTTTGTCTAATAAAGCTTGGGGTTTTTTATTTGACCAAGCCCAATTTTAGTCAAATATATTTTTTAGTCACCACAGGATACATCTGTCTCAGAGTTATATGGCCTGGACAATTTTGGAATATGATAGATGCAGGTAGATAGTTGTGGAAGCCATCTGACTTGGTGAATGCAAGGATGGTTTATATTTCACCTAGAGCTTCCGACTGAAAACAAATTCCTCTTTTCCAGGTTGTTAAGCATCCAAGAGTGTTTTTTGTTTTTTTTATACCTTTGGGTTTGTTCTGTATTCTTCCCTAAGAGACACGCTCAAGGCCTGTTTCTTAGGGTTGCCATTTTTATTTTTCTGTGTCTGTTTTACAGATGTATAGCTGTAACCTTCAAATAAAAATTTTGAGGACTGCCAGCCAGAATAACTTCACAAATTTGAAGTGTTTTGCTTTTGCTTAGGTACAAGAAATGTTTCAGTAAATGTGAACAGATTGAATAGGATTAGTGGGGTTCTTGGAGTCTTCGCTGCTTCCCAAAAAAATTTATTTCAGAAGCAGCTTATCTTTGTAGCTAGGTGTTCAATTTAGCCCCTAATTTATATGCAAAAATATTATCCATAGATATTTAAAACGGCTAGAAGGCTAGCAATCAGGTTGCTGTTTGCAAAGAAGAAAAAAAGCTGTTGTGAAGAACAGCATCTTTCCAGAATGAAAAATCTCAAGCTATACTAGTGCTTATGTAACTTTTCTTGAGGACTCTAAGTAACTTTCATCTGCGTCTAAATATGTCAAATCACTTCAAAAGAACTCGGTATTACTCTGTGGCTTGAAAAATGAGGACTGTTGCTGGGACTCTCAACGTATTTTTTTTTTTTCTTTTTCAATTCCTCTTCTGGAAAGCTATCTTGAACAGAAGTGCGATTCTTAAGTTTCCCTGTAAACTGTTACATTCTTTTTGCAGCAAGACAGACCGGCTTGCCAAAGGATCAGAATGTTACCAAAAGAGCCTTAGTTTAAATCCTTTCCTCTGGTCCCCTTTTGAATCGCTATGTGAAATAGGTAAGTCTGCAGAACTCTTTTACTAGTAAAGATGTTTTCTGCCTTTCTGGTTACGTCAGGCTTTCTGGTTTGCCATTGCCATGTGGCAAGGTTTATTTTACTCCTTGTCCAGAACTAGTAAGGAAAATGCCAGCAGAATTCTTTGGGAGTGGTTTTGTGAGCAATAATGCATTTAAAATCCTCTACCAGTGGTTAGAGCTTTTGTCTTGTTTTCTTCTGTTTTCAGTACTTATACATTTTTGGATCTAACAATACCAGATGTTTTCCAGCCTACAGTTAGTAGACCCTTAGAAACTATGCTTCTGAGAATTACTTAAAAAAAAGCAAGTCTATTTTTTAATAAAACTGATTGTCCAGGGGTTCGTAGTGGAAGTGGAATCCGTTGATCTAATGTAAGGGCTTTTAAAACAATGAAATAAGAACGCACCCCTTCTAAAATGCTTTGTCCCCTGTTCTCTTTGTTTCAGCCTGAATATTCAGTGTATAAACTGAGGAATAACTCTGTTTACATCTCCTTCCAATCTTACAGGTGAAAAACCAGACCCTGACCAAACATTTAAATTAACATCTTTACAGAACTTCAGCAGCTGTCTGCCTAACACTTGCACAACATTGGTATCTAATCACAACATATCCCATAGACAGCCTGAGACTGTCCTTATGGAAACGCCGCAAGACACAATTGTGAGTTTTGCTAAAATCACTGTATTTAAAGCAGTCTTTCCAGCTTAACTGAAAAATGCTGATTAGAAACTACACTGTGTTGAGTATCTAACAGCTGCCTTCCATTTCTCAGGAGCTGAACAGAATCAACCTAGAATCCTCCAATTCAAAATATTCCTCCTTGAACACGGATTCTTCTATGTCCTACATTGACTCGGCGGTAATTTCACCAGATGCTGTCCCTCTTGGGTCAGGAACTGCCATATTGTCTAAACAGGCTCAAAATAAACCAAAAACTGGGCGGAGTTTACTGGGAGGACCTGCGGCTTTGAGCCCGCTAACTCCAAGGTAAGTCCTTAAGATAGACAATTTCTGTCTACAGCTGTGCTGTTGATAATGCTCGTGATTTGAAACGGGAAAGATGTCTGGTGCTGCACAACGTACTCAAACACGCGTGTTGATAGCATATTATAAATAGTGCTGCAGAAGTGAAAGCTAAACAACTTCAGTTACTGCTCTTGGTCCTAGTGTTCACCTCTTCTGTTTTTTAAACAAGCAGTTGGTATTTGATTAGAAGAGAAGAACTGTTGGTTGCTTATTGCAATGTTCACACTGGAAAAATCTTTAAAGGAATATGTTTCTGCTCTGGAATAAACTTTATTATGAAAAGAGCTTTCCTTGAAGAATAGCTGTCTTCTGAAGAGCATGTATATGTATATGCTCAGTCCTATACACCATCTGATTTAAAGTGTTATATTACAAGCCGTTAATACTCAAATGGCCTGTGTCTATTAGTTATTACACAGGCAGGCAAAGAAAGTTCATTATTTTTCAATTTCAGGAATAAGAATGTTTCTATTAAGTGTCTTTTATAGATGAGGACAGTAAGGTATTAGAGGGTTAACATAAATCAATGAAGTAGTTCTGAAATTAAGTTGATCAAGCCATCTCTCGTGGTCTAACATTCAGACATTGACCCTTCCTCTTTGTTTTGTTCTCAGCTTTGGAATTTTGCCACTAGAAACCCCAAGCCCTGGAGACGGATCATATTTACAAAACTACACAAACTCTTCTTCTGTAATTGATGTGCCATCCACAGGAGCACCTTCAAAGAAGGTATCGTGCATTCTAGAATGCGATTGCTGTTCTACAGATTTGACATTGCAGTGTACTTTAAAGACGAATCCGTAACGCAGATAAAAACACTGCACGTGAGCTGAATTGGGCTGACAGTGAGGAGACCCCAACTTATCCACTGTTCACAAAATTTCTTTGGAAAAACAATTTGAGTGTGAAACTGATTGCAGCCTCCTTTAGTTCTGGAAATGGTTTGGGTTAATTGAGTAAGAATTAAATTTGTGTAATTTGTCTGCAAAATGTGGGGGTTTTTTTAAGAAAAAAATACCTGTTATTAAGAACAGGTATCTAATGCTGCAAAATAATATTGTTCACCAGCTCACATATATTTATAGGCTTATGAGGTTGGGGGTAAGAGGAGTGTTTAATTTAGCTACAACTGGTCAGGTATTTGCACCTGGGGAGGAAGAATGCTAGGCACCAATATAGGCTAGGGGTGGACCTGCTGGAAAGCAGTTCTGAGGAGAAGGATCTGGGGGTCCTGGTAGACAGTAAATTATCCATGAGCCAGCAATGTGCCCTTGTCGCCAGGAAGGCCAATGGAATCCTGGGCTGCATAGGGAAGAGTGTGGCCGGTAGGTCGAGGGAGGTCATTCTCCCCCTCTGCTCGGCACTGGTGAGGCCACAACTGGAATACTGTGTCCATTTCTGGGCTCCCCAGCTAAAGCGGGAGAGGGAACTACTGGAGAGAGTCCAGTGTAGGGCAACAAAGATGACTGGGGGACTGGAGCACCTCCCTTATGAGGAGAGGCTGAGAGAGCTGGGACTCTTTAGCCTGGAGAAGAGAAGGCTGAGGGGAGACCTTATTCTTGCTTAGAAGTATCTAAAGGGTGGCTTGAAGGAGGATGGAGCCAGACTCTTTTCAGTGGTTCCCAGTGACAGGACGAGGGGCAACGGGCACAAGTTGGAACATCAGAAGTTCCATTCAAACACAGGAAGAAACTTCTTTAGGGTGAGGGTGACACAGCACTGGAACAGGCTGCCCAGGGAGGTGGTTGAGTCCCCTTCTCTGGAGATTTTCAAGACCCACCTGGATGCAGCCCTGAGTAATGTGCTCTGGGCATTCCTGCATCAGCAGGGGAGTTGGACGAGATGATCTCTGGAGGTCCCTTCCAACTCTGAAAATTCTGTGATTTCCCTGACAAAACTTCTTAGACTTTTCTGAAGTGTTAGTTAAAATAAAATTAATTGTAGAATAGTCTGTTACATTGAAACAAGTGCTTCTAAAACCTCAATAATTTTTTTATTTGTTTATTTTGAAAGTCTTCTTTTCAGCTAAGCAAATGAAGCAGCAAGAAAAAGATAGCCATATTTCAAGTAAAAATGTCTTGTTGTAAATATTTTCAGCTTATTGTGTTACTTCCTTTGGCTAGCAGAACAGATTTTTGTTTTCTCAACTTTTATAGTGATAAGCGGTAGTCTTTTTATTTCTAGTTAAAGCAAGCCCTTTTTTTTTCCCCCCACCCAAAGTGCACAGGCACGTGCAGACTGCCTAGCTGGTGTTGCTAGAGGCAACCCGAGGAAGGTGCTGTATCTTCTGCCTACCTGCCATCAGAGAGGAATGTGCAGACACTGGTGATTCTAAACAGTGAAGGATTCATAACTCTTAGTGTGCAAGGTGGAGTCTGAAGACAGTCCAAACTTGGGGTTTTTAATTTAAGGGTTTTTTTTAATTAATGTCTTTTCGGAGATGACTTTGAATAATCCTGGAAGCCTTAAGTGAGCTGAAGTTACTGCTTTCTTGCAAGCTATTCTTGAATTCTAGTTTACAGACCAGAGTCATCAAAATACTGCTGGTGGTCTGTGGAGGGCTGACTGATAGAAGGGTACTGTTTCACTCAGCCAAGTCTTGTGTAGAGGAAACTAAAAATTGTCGTTTTTATTCAGTAAGAAACTGCCATAGTTGCCATAGTGATAAATGAGAGGTGGAACGTTGATGACAGTTGAAGAACCGTTTGTTCCTTTCTAAAAACAAAAAACCTAAGGATTTTTCCCTGTATTTGTAGTAAATCTAGAATTTGCATGAGGGATGCTAGTGTTTTATAGGTGGCCAGCTCTTTAAAGTAAAGCTCAGCGCAAGTAATAGTGTTGAATTCTTCCAGAAGTAGAATTTGAATTTCCACATTTGATGCTCTGGACAAATCAGTTGGTGCTGAGCTTGCTGTGCCATTCAGCAAGTGAAATCTGGGAGCTGTTAAAAACTGCATTTGTCTTCTCTCATTGGCCCAATGTTTAAAAGAATAAAAGTCAGTAAGCAGATAACTTTTTTTTTTTTTTCCTTTGGATGGTCTTCCAAAGCCTGTGACTGGCAACTCTGGAATCTCATGGCACAAGCCATTGTGGTGTCCTGTCTATAGGCATCTCGTTACCACAACACCACCTATCAGTTCTTAATCCTGCCATTTCCACACACACACATACACACATACACACACAGTTCCATTGGGGCTGAACTGTGCTAAAACAGACTGCTAGAAGTATGTTTTGTATGGTTCGTCCAGTTCCTATCCTGTAGTGGCTCAGGACCAACTAATTTTTGACGGTACAGTTGAAAACACTGGCTTGAGGTGGATTGTACATATGTAGGAAGGTAAATTGTCATGAGTCTGAAAAATTGAAATAGCGAAATGCAGCTCTTCAGCGTAGTACTCATCTGCGTCTAATCTCATGTGTGTACTACGTGATAGGTGAAAAGCTTTGGGGAATCAAGTTGTAGTTGCTGCTTCTTTGTTGCTTTGCTTGGTATGGTGCGACAGCACCAAGGTGTAAATTTTGCTAATCCATGCACGTGCTTTCTGCCCAGATGCATCTGTACTAGTACCTAAACACAAATATTTAATTTATTTTAATAAACAGCTTAGAGTCCTGCTGCATGCTTTGTCCAATGCAAATAATTACTTGGCCAGTTTCACTTCTGCTCTTCAAATTACTGACTTAGAAAAGGTTTAGTGTAGCTGCGCATGACTTAACGGAGGCAGTTTCCTAGGAAACACTTACGTAAATGAATGAAACATTAGGATGGATCCAAAGGCTTCCTATCTGAGTGGGCAAGCATGCTTGCTGGCCGCCTAAACTGTCCTCTGATAATGAAGAAACTGAGAAGGGAAGGACAAAACATTAGAAGTCAGATAACGCCTAAACTGGTGTTGCTTCTGCTGTCATCAATCCCACTTGCCGATTTCTGGTGTCTTAAGGAAAATCTCTTCCAAACAGCCATCACTGAGTTGAATGTTAGCGTCTCTGGAGCGGGCAGAAAGATAGGGTTTAAGCTTTCTTTGAAAGGCAGGGAGGGGAGGACTGTTCTGAGTCCTTCATAGGAAGTCTACACGTCAGACAATGAATTTCTATCTGAACTCATTCCTTAGGTCTCAGATTCACAGTCAGATTATCACAGCTCTAAGTTCCCGTATCTCGGCTGTGCCAGGGTAGACAGCAAAGTGCACACTGTAGTTCTCTGAAGATACGTGAAGATAGAACACAATGTTCTGGTGCTAAGTCATATTACATGCTTGTAACCTGTGGTAAATAAGAGGTACAAAAAACGTACATGTGCACACAAAGCATTAGTCTACTGACATGCAGTAACTTGCTGCTCCGTGTTAACTTGAGTGTAGGTCTCTGTCTATTAACTTTCCATGCTGCATAATGCAGGTCCCTTTTTGATGAAGCAGTATATTTCTGTATCTGCTTCAAAGACTTGTGCAGTGATGTTTTAATTTGTGCTTTGAGCAGGTACGCTAAACAGGAGAGCGGCAGGCTCGGATGTTGCACAGCGTGCGCCTCATTGAGGTCTTAATGGTGAATGGCTTCTGGATGGCATTGTAACACGATAATTCAAAAATCTTTTTCTTTCTGCAGTTGGTTTTTTGTACAACTTTCTGGAGGAAGAACTTTAAATGTGACATCTTTTCATTCCCTTTTCTCGCGCAAACATCTTAACATAAAGTTTCTTGCCACTAGGTGGAGATTTCATATCTTTCAAATAACGTGCATAAAGTTGGTAAACTTGGTGTTAGCGGCATTTTAAGGTAGAATGAGAAATACTTTTGATGGTTGCTCCTGGGGATGGAGGGAACCCTGACCTGTTATTGAAAGAAATCTGTATTTATCCTGCTTTGCAGTGTTTGATAGGCAGGATGGATTTGGTTCTGTATAGCAGAGATTGAGACTTCTTGGTGACATAATAACAAACCTGTAGAAACTTTGTGTTATGCAGACTGTCAGCAGGATAAGCCAAGCTGGAACAAAATCTGTCTTCTCACAGAGTGGAAATAGCCGGGAAGTCACTCCAATTCTTGTTGCACAAACACAGAGCTCTGGCCCGCAGACAAGGTATGGGGGGAAAAATTAACTTGGTATTACCTTTTGCATCTCCTTTCTTGAAGGAATTTGGTGCTGTATTTACCCAACTTGTGTGGATGTTGCTGCAGAATTCCTCTTTGGATGAGGAATAAGTGTATCTTTTTTGTTAGGTAAAATAACTCCAATGTATAAGTAGGAGGCTCATGCATGGTGGTTGGTCTGTTTGTTTTAAATCTCCTTTGCAGTTAGACCCTTTCATCAGTAAATGAAAAAGTAGCTGGAAGGAAATTCTGCTCATGTTCTTGACAGGCAACAGGTAGATTTGGTTTTTTATATCCCTTGAAATGGGAATGTCTGTGCTATAGTACTTGAGCGTTTTTGTTTAAAAAAAAGATAAAAGCTGTTTTTATTAAAAACAGAGGGAAAACCTTTTTTTTAATGTGCCACTTGTTTTCAGTACAACGCCTCAGGTATTGAGCCCGACAATTGCTGCTCCACCAAACGCACTGCCTCGAAGAAGCTCTCGCCTATTTACTAGTGATAGCTCTACAACAAAGGTAACAAACTAAATGCATTTTGCAAACTTGTGGGTTTCTTACTCATGCCACTGTCCTGACGTATGCATAGCAATTCTAGCAGCTTAAGAACAGGTTCTGTAATGAGCAGAACTTATGAAGTATCTGGCAGTACAAAAACATGTCATGATGCCATAATACATTATTTTTTTAAGCTCTCAAGTGCTCAACTAAGCTAGTAGGAAGAAGAGTATCATGAACAAAAACAAAGATGTATGCTGAGTTGACAAATGCAGCAGTGCTGCTAGCTGTCAGCCCATTTGAAAAGAGGTTGTGTTGCTCAGATATATTTATTGAAGAATTCGTTTTGAGCAGATACTTTTTTTTTTGCCAAAGCAAAGTTATTTTCGTATCTGTTTTCTGCTTTTCAAACAGTGGAGCGGAACACCAAAGTGCAAATACTCATGGACTGTAGTGAGGTGATGTGAAGCTTTGCTGTTTAAAAATGAACTACTAAACACTCATGAAGTCATTAGGTGCCTGTATACTTAAGTTTAAAAGTCAAACGGCTGAGCATGGTTGTTAAAGCTGCAAAGAGGCATAAATATAACTTTACACAATTCACTTTCAAGTTTAGTTTTCCTGAATTTGAGAGACTTAACTCTTGCTCTTCTTACTTGCAGGAAAATAGCAAAAAATTAAAAATGAAGTTTCCACCTAAGATTCCAAACCGAAAAACGAAAAGTAAAACAAATAAGGGAGGAATAACTCAACCAAACTTAAATGACGGTTTAGAAATTACCAAACTGGACTCTTCCATCATTTCAGAAGGGAAAATTTCCACTGTTGCACCACAGATCCAGGCTTTTACGCTACAGAAGGCAGCAGCAGGTCTGTTTGAACACTACTGGACTCTACTAGAGTAGAACTTAGTATATCTATGTTTAAGGCTGAATAGGACAAAAAAAACATATGTTGCTCCAGCGTTTGCTGCACTCTTGTTTCAGTTAGCCTGCAGCTATCACTTTTGTATAATTCTAAAAACTGGTTGAATTCAATGTCTTCTAGTTAACTTACAAAGAACATGTGAAGAAGTGTTAAAAGTGACTACTTGTAAGCAGATATATCTTGCAAGCACTGATCCTTATTAATGATTAAAATATTTTCAGGCAAAATCCTTGGAAACTGATTCAAAAGAGCTATGAGTAACCCAGTCATCTTCCCTCAAAATTGGGTTTATGTAGTCTGTTCTCCCTTCATATTTCCCTCTTGTTTAAAAACAAGTCTTTATTCAGATTGTCAGAAAATCCTAGACAACTGCTGAATTCCTCCCTTTTGGCTCAATAATGTTTCCAGGCAGCAAGAAGATGTATCCATGGATACCAGACATGTGGAAACTGTGTTCAGACCTAACAAAATGTTTGAATAGCTGCTGTAAATGCAAAACTCCTGTTGCCCTGAACTTCAGAGTTTTTCTGTTGCTGGCTTAAGAAGTCATTACTATCTGACTTCCATTACAAAGGTTGATCTTTAGAATATTACGCCTAAGTTAAGAGTGTATAAGCCTGTGTTTGGGAACTCCTGAAAGATTTTCCTAGGCGAATTCAGGAGCAATGCCGGCCACAATGAAGAGCTTATGGGATTAGCAGTTTCAAGTACATAAGACTCGGCTGTCTGTCGTTTTCCCCACTTTTATTTATTGTGTTTTTCTCCTAGAAGGTTTGATGAGCCTTCTTCGTGACATGGGGAAAGGTTACTTAGCCTTGTGTTCATACAACTGCAAAGAAGC
This sequence comes from Burhinus oedicnemus, assembly GCA_008921705.1. NCBI lineage: Eukaryota > Metazoa > Chordata > Aves > Charadriiformes > Burhinidae > Burhinus > Burhinus oedicnemus. The sequence continues at coordinate 1,137,626 of VFFE01008394.1, forward strand.
TATAAATATTTTAAGCCATTTACCATCCCACCACTACAACACTGGCTGGGTGCTGTGCCAAATTGGGAGAGCTTACTTCGAACTTGCAGAATATATGCAGGTAGGAACGGTGTGGGTTGGTTCTTACTCTTTTCACTTCTGTTTTGCATAGCTTTGCACGAAACCTGCAGGCTTCCTGCAAAAGCTGTGGGAAGTTTACAGATGAGATAATTGTATAAACATAAAAGTTATACCTGGAATGGATTTAGATCTTGACTCTGCATCAGTAGTCGTTGAGCTTTCCTGAAGAAGCTGAGTCACACTTTAGATTTATTTTAATGCTATATCCTCTTGCATCCAACCATTGGGGTCTCCTCCTTGCCTCTCCCCATCTTCACCCACAGCTGTGCTGCTGTAATTGTTTATACTGCAATGTTGTAAATCAGATCACTGAAACAATTTGAGTTCTAAAACCAAAAACTGCTCTCGCCCTTTTTAATTAACGCAGATCCCATCAGTGACCTAGTTGCCTTTGCAGCCTCAGAAATGACAGCATTGGCACAGCTGAGGTGATGTCAAACCACTTCAGAAACAGAAGTGAGCAGTTAAGGGTTGTCCAGCAGCTTAACTCTCCTTGCGACTGTCCCAATAGCTGGTGTGCCCATTTCCTCAGAAGTTTTTAGAACACTTCTTGTCAGATTGTGTGCAGGAGACAACTGCAGTAGGGTCCAGAAGTGGTTTTTAAACTGTAGGCACAGTCTGATTAGAGACAGAGCACATTGTGCTTCCTAATAGTTTATTTTGAAAACTGAGGCTATGGACCCTATTGGTTTCTTAAAGGTAGGCTTCTTCCCTTGCCGCTGCTTTGAGTGTTGTAACCTGGAACTTAAGTTTATGAAATAGATATCTATGTCAGAAAGACCTCATTAGTCAACTGTTGATAAGAAGCATAGCTGTCTTAGAGGAAAGTGAAGCACATGTGTGTGTTGTCACAGGCTTATGCATGCCCCCATCCCTGTGTCAGCCGTGTTTGCTGCAGTGATTGTCATGTTGCCTTTTGCCTTGTAATTACTACGCACAGCGTCTGGAGGGGTGGAGCACTCGGTGTGAATGCAGTACCTGTCATCTGTTAGAATGGCTAATAATCATAACTGGCGCATAAATGTAGGCTACAACTTTCTGATTTTGCAGATAACTTTTTTTTGCCTGGCTTGTGCGCCATGACAGAAACAGTAATGTATCTGAGTCAGCAGCAGGGAGGGCCAGCTGCATTTCTGCAGGCATAACTGTATCGGGGTACGGTCGCTTCCTTCGCTTGAAGAGGAAGTTACAGGACTAGTAGCTCTGCGTAGTACGCTTACAAAGCAAAGAGGTTGCTTAGCCTGGTCATATGAGGCTTTTAACCTCAACCTACATGCTCTGCTTTGGTGGGTGGAATTTTCTTTTAAGTTTAATTTCTGTTCTTAGGCTGAGAGAATATTTTCAGAAGTAAGGAGGATTGAAAACTACAGAGTCGAAGGCATGGAGATCTATTCGACTACGCTGTGGCATCTGCAGAAAGATGTTGCGCTCTCAGTTCTTTCAAAGGATTTGACGGACATGGATAAAAACTCACCGGAGGTATAAAATGCTGTGGTCTTGAATGAGAAGAGAGTAACTGTATGTGGCAAAATCAATGATTCAGAACAAAGCTCTGCGCTCTAATCTAGTTCAAGTGTATTCTTCTGTGAGAGCTGCATGGCAAAACTGGAGAGGGAGGTGGCAGGATTGTCTGTTGAACTGATGATGCCTGAAATGGCTTCTCAGAATTAGAATATCAGCTTACATGGAACCAGTTGAAACCTTTTATCTAATAATGGTTATTTAAATTTGCATTGGCACCATTCATCCAGGAAGATCATGGGTTAGTCAGTCACTCCTGCTGCTGCCAGTATGCAGAGATAAGGAATACCTTTTTCCTGTACCACCTTTTAATTGCTGTAGTTAATTCACTGGCACTTAAAACATATTTGCTCTAGAATTTATTTTCAGACAATGTTGCACATTTTTATGTCAAAGTCCATTAAACTGCAGAGTGTATGGTAACATAAAGTCATGATACGCAAAAAGCCAGGCATCTTTTAATGGGTGCCACAGTAAAAGTAATAGCAGTATGTATCTATAAACGTGTTCTTAGCAGAGTTGAGAAACCTGTAGATTATACTGGGATTTTTGTTGTTGGAGGAGACAATCCTGTTTATTTTGTCTTGTTTGTTTGTCTAATAGTGGGGAAAAATCAAAACCAATGAAGCACTTGGTAGTTGTGGAGAGAAGAAAATGCAGATTCTAATACAAGGAGTGGAGAACAGTTATGCGATTTGGCAGTGATGCTAAAAATTTGGGAAAGCAAGGGAGCCTGGGCTGTGATGCTTTACAATCTCGATGCTGAGCAGGAGGGAAAGAGGAGGTTGCTGCTAAAATTGTTGCTCTGCAGATTTCCAAATTTGTCAGTTGGAGGCAGCTGAAGAGTGAAAGTGAATGTGCTGTCTCCTCCTTCATTAGTTTTAAATATCTAAGATGTTTTGTTTCTAGCCTTTTCAACAGCTTCAAAAGCGTTAGTCATTAGTCATCAAAGTATCTAATTGGCACAAACTTGTTGGGTGTCCTTAGATTCTTGATTTCTGTATTTCAGCTTGTAGCTATGAGGTATATTTAGGCCTATCTGCCTCTCAGGAATGAAATTTAACTGTTTTATTAATATTGTTATTTTTTAATCTAGGAGGAAGTTTATATATAATTATGTAAATCAGTACAGAAAAATCTGTTCAGCTCCAACTTAGTTGCTCTGAGTTGTAAAAAGTGTGCTGATTTTGAAACGCTGTTTTTATTAGGCATGGTGTGCTGCAGGAAACTGCTTCAGCTTGCAACGAGAGCATGACATTGCAATCAAGTTCTTCCAGAGAGCCATTCAAGTTGATCCCAACTATGCTTATGCCTACACCCTGTTGGGGCATGAATTTGTGTTAACAGAAGAACTAGACAAAGCATTGGCTTGTTTTAGAAATGCAATCAGAGTCAACCCTAGACACTATAATGCATGGTAAGTTTTGCTTCATCCTCCTCCTGTTGCATGTGATACAGAACTCCTTTTGGACAAATGTCTTCTGGATGCTGCCACTGCTATCGTTTCCCTACCACTCTTCTCTCTAAGAAGACAGCAAAGCTATTTCTGCAGAAGATACGGGCCTCATCTGTTTATTAAATGGTGACTTCCACAAGGAGGGCAAAAAACAGCAGCTTTTTTAGTTTCCACAGATCATCTTGGCTGTTTTGTTCTTCTCTGCAGCACTCCTCGTGCATCTAGTTGATCGTTCTTCAACTGCAGTTGGAGAGATGAGAGGTCTGCCCCTTTATACCTTAGGATATAGCCAGTTTCTTACAGCTTTTTCTGTGGAAAAAGATATATAAAGCAGTAAAAGTTAGATCTGCTAGTGTAAGTCACTTAGTCTTGAGAAACTTTTGTATGCTTTTTGCTTTGTAGCTGTTTAACTGGTCTTCCTGTGTACCGGGTATCGATTCTTCAAACTACCCAATTGAGGTGGGGGGGGAAACAAGATAATTATTGACATAGCTTTTTTTTTCCCCACAAGAAATGATTTTGCACCCTGGATGGGGTTGGCCAGTCTATAAACCGTTTCTGCCAGGTCATATTCATTGACAAAGACTAGTTTGATTAGAATACAGTCTTACTTAACAGAATTGTTTTTCTGCTTGCAGGTATGGGTTGGGAATGATTTATTACAAACAGGAAAAATTCAGTCTAGCAGAAATGCATTTCCAGAAAGCACTTGATATCAATCCTCAGAGCTCAGTCTTACTGTGTCACATTGGAGTAGTAAGTAGATTGCACTTAACTCTATCCTTGTGTTTTAATCTGCTTCTGTACTCTGTTTGCAATGGAAAAGTAATTCTGAACGTTTTTAGCAAAAAAAGCCCAAATGTTCAGAGTACCTGTAGGAGGATCTTAAGTGCCATATGAATGAATAATCACAGGATTAATGTGTCAGAAACCCTCCTCTCTCTCCAAACTACTTTTAGCCAGTAATGAAATTATACTACCAGGTCATGTCTGTGTAGTAGTGATATGAAAACCAAGACTGTGTGCAGATATTAATGGGAACAGAGTGTTTATAGGGGTTTTTTATACTTAATACATAAGAAATTAAGTGGTTTTTAACTGCTGTCGCATGCACTTGGACCAGCACTTCCAGTTCTGTAAAATGCTACCCTGTCTCACCTTTCAGAGTACAGTATCTTTGTCCTGGCTGTGTATCCGCATTGCCGTCATTCCAGTCACTTGTACGTGTGACAACTTACTACTTAAACTTAATTTGGCATAAAGCAGCCTAAGTAGCAGGCAGCTACTTCAGCCACCAATTTACAGGGCTATTTGAAAAGTTAGTCATTTATCCACCTGCAGTCCTTAGAAAACGGTAGCCTCACTCTAGTGAATGGTTGCTTACGAAGTTGGGAAGCAGTTCTCAGATATCATGATGGTGACCTAAGGCTAAGTGTGATGGATGGTTACCTGCTGGCATTCACTTGCCTTCTATGTGGCAGTAAAGCTGTGTAAAATACTACAGGGATAGGGGCTGCTTCTCACGTACGTACAGAGAAAGACATTGAGTTCACTCCTGGCCAAAGGTTAAATGCTTTCTGTGAGCCATTGGGTGGGGAGAATGTTTTGAGGTGGAGACAGGCAAGGTGAAGTTTTCTTCCTGTAAGAAAGCTTGTTAAGACTTGGTCTGGAATTGGACAAATTTTTTTTTTTTCTTTTTACAGGAACAGATTGTAAGTAAACATAGTCAAATGGGTTTGTCCTTGTCTGGCAGATGAGCTGTTATTTTCTCTTTGAAAATTGTTCTATCTTTCTGTAATAGGTCCAGCATGCACTGAAAAAATCTGAAAAGGCTTTGGATACTTTAAACAAAGCTATTAACATTGACCCCAAGAACCCGCTATGCAAATTCCATAGAGCTTCTGTATTATTTGCAAATGAAAAATACAAGGTAAGATTTGGTACATGTAGACAACTTTATCTTTGAATTGCTGTAGCTAGGAATGAGGATGCACTGGAAGCTAAATGTTCACAGATGAACACTGGGTAGCATCAGGGCTTGCAGGAAGAGCCTGGGACGTTGGCCTGTCTTGTAGAGGCCAACATGAAGCATTTGCTTCAAGTACCACCTTTGCCAAGAGAGCTATGTTAAATCTGGGGCTAACAGGTGATGCTTTTTAAACGTATTATTATTTTAGTCTGACCCTGGAAAAAGAAAGAAGGGGAAATTATTGCAGGTGTCACTGACATGTGGCTGTAGTATGAGTTTATATGAAATTGCTTAAAAAAAAAAAAAAAGCTCGGCGAACTGCCCCATAACCAATTACAGCAATGAGAACCAGCTATTTCAAAAGCTAGGTTATTATGGTGGGTTGACCCTGGCTGGATGTCAGGTGCCCACCGAAGCTGCTCTGTCCCCCCCCCTTCTCAGCTGGACAAGGGAGAGGAAAAATAATATAACAACAAGCTTGTGGGTTAAGATAAGGGCAGGGAGATCACTCAGCAATTACCGTCATGGGCAAACCAGACTTGACTCAGGGAAATTAATTTAGTTTATTGCCAATTAGAAGTCAGGGTAGGGTAATGAGAAAATAAAACCAAATCTTAAAACGCCTTCCCCCCCACCTCTCCCTTCTTCCCAGGCTCAACTTCACTCCCCATTTCTCTGTCTCCTCCCCCTGAGCGG
>VFFE01008394.1:1162059-1183399 GCA_008921705.1 Burhinus oedicnemus
TGCAAAACGCGGGGAGGGGAGAGCGGCTCCGCCGACCCCGGATCCGCCTGGAAAACGGGAAGGCGGCGGTCTCCGGGAGCGCCGGGGCCCCGGTGGGCTCCCGGCGCTGTCACCGGTGTCGGCCTGCGGGGGCCGGGGATGTGTCACCGTGCGCTCGCCCCTTCTCTCGGGGTCTACAATAGCCTAATTTCTCATCTGGGTTTGAGCTGCTAAGCCATTTTCCTGTATTTACTTTCCGGCTGCTGCTTTTTTTATTTATTCATTTTTTTTTTTTTTTTTTTTTTTTTTTTTTTTAATGCTGTATTCGAGTCTCATTTGCTCTCAGACATCATCCGGTAACTGGAGAACTGGTGAAATTCTGACATCATGCGAGTCAGGGGTGAAAAACTGAGCAGTTCTTTAACCAAAGTCACTTCCTTTTGCCCTGTTTATAACTGTGTTTTTGTGAACGCAACTGCCATTATCTAATGAACCCTCCGAACAAAGACTGTCTCTGGAGTTTCAGCACTCCACCCTTTTTCTGCTCAGGCAGCGAGTGGTGCGTGTCCTTAGGAACCTCAAAAGACTTTTCCAGGGAGGATAAGACTTCATGTATAGGGAGGTAAAGATACGGCCCGAGGACTTGTTAGGTCCTACCAAGGCAGGGAGAGGGTAAGGCTCAGGGAGGGGGGAGACAGGCGAGCAGCACATGTTTTTGTTTGTGGGCCTCCCCCCACCTCCCCTTCTCTATAATTTTCCTTTTCTGGAAAACTATGTATTTTTTTTTTCTGGAACTATTTTTTGAGAGTAGGTCAGTGATATCTCTGCCCATCCCCATTTAACAGCACCTGGTTTTGTGCTGTTTGTTTTATTTTTTACTGGACTGTGTAGGGAAACAAGCGGGTCAACTTTAGGCCTAAATGGGAATTTAATTCAGCAGAAGTGTCTCAGGTGGATCACATACTGATTAGACCAAATAATAAGTAAGTTCTGCACGCATGTCTCTGTTTAAAGTGTTTATTGTTTCATTAAAAAGAGCCTCTGAGCGGTCGGAGTGGCAGGTGATCTGAGAAGCACCGTTTCCGCTGCTGCGTTTTATAAATACCGTGTCCCTGCTCATAACTTCCAGGAATACAATGTCTATCTGGAATGAAAAGCAGCAAAGGTTTTGGCGCAACTCCTTCCCAGCCTCGTGAAGAGCGGTTCAGCCGCGTCTTCAAGGACGCAGTTTTCTGTAACAAATGGTTTAAATTGGAATAAAGGCTTTCTGTTTCTTCTCAGCTGGGCGAGGAGTTGTCGTTCTCAAATCGGCAAGAGTCCTGGTGATGCAGGACTCGAGTAAACATAATTCCATTAAACCCTGCGCGTGTCCTCTTCGACCTGAGTTCTGACCTGTGTTTTTGGCAGAGGATAGTTTGGATAAGGTCCTGTTCGGGTTTCGAAGAAAGTTAGAAAATAAGTGTGTATCTCCCCCTGCCATGAGCCGCCGTTAGCAGGTGACGGGCGAAGTATAACTCCGTTTAGAGACCGGCGAAATGGGATATGCTAATAGCTGGGAAGGCTTGATTCTGGAGGACAGAGTTTTTACAGTGCACTGTCTGAATTTAATGATGAAGCTGTGCCGTTTATCTAATAAAACGAGGAAAAAGGGTAACAAAATTGCATGTGAAGAGAGGAAATGGGAGTAGCTGTCAGCCTGTGCAGGCCGCATCTTCATCTGCTCCTTAGTTAATCTCTTGCTGCAGGCTTATTTTTTTGCAGATTTGGTGGAAAGACAAGTGTTTAAAAAAAAAAACCCAAAAAACAAACCAAAGCCCACCCTAGCTATTTTAAAAAAAAGTTTAATTGAAATGTGTACTTCTGTATGGGGAGGCGCTTCGGGCCTCAGAGATGCTAGCAGAAGGTGGGCCTTAGAGATTTCTCATTTTCAGCTCTATCAAACGTTGGGAGTCCTCGCTCGGAAATCTTTATAACTTCCTGTTGAGGTCTGCAGTGACGGAGGATACGATGGGAAAGGTTACCGTGAAGTTGCCTTACGCTCGATGGGAAACAGCGAACCGAGTTCACGCTGTAATTATGGCCCATAAAAAGGCACCTGTGATGTGTGATTGAACATCTCCTGTTAAACGAGTATCTCTGTTCTGGAGTTCACGTCCTCTTGTTTTTAGTTGCTGCCACGGCAGCCTTCGTGGATTGTTCTCTCTCCTTGAGATCCGAGGAGCAATAAAAGCTGAGATCCGCAGTTAGCTGAGCGTACGCGTCCTGGACAACTGTGTTACCAACTCCATTCAAAATCAGGTATTTAAACGCAGCAGGAGGCTGGTCTGTGAGATTGGGCAGGGATCTAGTGATTGGAGATACTTAATTCTGCTCCTCTCGGGTCTGGTATTTCCTCTCGAGGACCCGGCCAGTTAACACAAGGCACTCTAAAAGACTTTTACTGTGCCTTGTTTTAAAATATTGAAGTACTGAGGTGGTGCCGTTTATGGGGTGAGGGGGTTTAAAAGTTTTGGTAACAATCATATGCCTTTGAGCAAAGGTTGGTATGACCGCACCTACTGAATGAACATGCCTCTTTAAAATTAAAAGGCAATTCTGTTGGGGTTTTTTTGTTTAACTTGCTCCCTGAGTCCTGAGTTCAGGTTTTCATATTTCCTGGGCAACTTGCCCAGATTATGCGAAAGAAAAACAAGATTTCTCAGATACTGGATAGGGGGAGACCCGGATTTCACAATTAAAGCTTTTTTTTTTTTTTTTTGGTCGTCTCTGTCAGACTGCTGCTTTGTGCAAATGTCCCATTAGTATTTTTTAAATCACATTTCATTTTATTTGATTGTAAGCAGTAACTTTGTTCTGAAGAGTGACTTAACAGCGATGGGTATTTTTATCTCCAGCCACTTTGTTTTCCAGGCGAAGGCATTCTTGCTCACAGTTATTCAACTTTCCAGACTTTTGATGGGGGAGATGACAGTTCATCTTGCTTTGTGGCTTTTGTTTTTCTTTATGACATCGTATTGATAAAACCTTCTCTACCTCAGATGATGCGATTGATTTGGTTTATTTACATCCAGTGAGAATTCACAGGCATAGGGGAAGGTTATTCCTGAAGAAGGGAGGTCTCACGGTGCTGTTCCTAGAGTTGACCAGACGACGCTGCCACTCGTGCGGACCGGCGAGTGGAAACAGCAGCTTTTATTTTAATCTTGAGGGGCTTCTGGTCAGAAACAAAGGCTATAAAAGCGGAGCTCAGTAGTATCTTTCTTATTTGCTCCAGTGCATAAGTACTATTCCCTGAGATGTTCTTAAAATTCTTAATTTTCCTAGAGAGTTTAGGTGCAAATCTGCAGTGTTAATATATGTGGAAGATGCTCCTGTATTTATTTTAAAAAAAACCTATGTTCTTATCTATGTTCTCAACCTTTTTCTTATTAATATTTAAAAAAAAAAAGGCTGTTTCCCAAATGTAGGTCATTATAAGCGTACAGACAGCCAAACTGCACGTGATAGCTGGCTTATCAATAAGTTTATCGTCCTGTACTTGCCTGTCACGTTTCCCTAATTAAAGCTTTGAGAGTTACTTCTCATGTAAATCTCTCTCTAAATTGGTAAACATCTGTCTTACAACTATAAAATGTTGAAAGGTGAGAAGAAAAGGCATGTGGAGGATCTGTTACGCATAATAGGTATAACTTTTGGTAGATGGACGTTTTTGATGCGGAAAATATTTCTGGGGCTCAGGCTGTTAACGTGCGTGTTGGATACCTGCATTTTAAGTTACTCTGCTGAGGTTAGACACATAGGTGATGTATTCCAGTTGCAAAATGAAGCATATAGGGATTTTATTCTAACAATTTTGTTGTGTTGTGTTTTTTTTTCTTTTGTTCTAAAAGACACTTGTAACCACACGAATTCACGAGTTGGCAGCGCTCTTGATTCGTGGTGGGGGAGGAGAGGGGAAGTGGGAATTGGTATAATATTCACTTCCTTCAGGGTAGCTCTGCCTTTGCGGCTTCTGATGCAGCAGCACCTTCGTGTACGTACCCCCGGCAGAACCTGTGCGTTGGCCGAGGTGGAGCTCTAGAGGCGAAGGAGTTCCAGTCGGGGGGAGGCCTGTGCCGTAACAGAGGTCATTTGTCCTTTACGTGCGTTGAACTTCAGCCTCTGCGTGGCCACCCATAACCTCTCCTGTCTTCACTTCTTGTGCAAGTTGTAGGAAAAGGGGAACGCGCCCAGGTGGGTTTGGGCGAGTGCTTCGTAGGAGGAGATCTGGGGAAGTAAGGAGACCTCGCAGCAGCTGTAAAGAGCCGTCCTGGTGCGGTTTGGCACGTGATGAAACTAGACTGTAGGTGCAGGAATTTGGATATAATGTCAGGCATTTAAACTGTAATTCAGGGAATACACACACATCTACCTTATGTATTTATGTCTCACGGAGCAGTGCTGGGAGGGATCGAAGGCAAAGGTGATGTGGCCAGGTGGGTGCAGGGCTTGGTGGCCTGAGAAGGGTGGCCATGGGGACAGACGGACTCGTGTCTGCAAGGGGTGGGAGGGCATGGAGAGCCCTTCTGGAGAGAAACTGGAACGAGCATTTAGATGGTTGGGCAAAGAAGCAGCTTGTTGACACCTCCTCTGTCCAGGACATGGAGCTCCCTCGATCTTCTCACGAACCTCACTGGAAGCAGAGGTGCCCAGTTTCTCCCAAAAATACCTCTTGTCACAAAGATTTCAGAGAGCAAAAACTTCCTGTGTTCTTTTTGGGCTTATTTTCTGAGGTGTTGCACAAAATCATGTCCTTGGAAACCCTGTTCTCCTTTCAAGGTCTGGTCGTAAAATTGGGTTTTAAAAGCAGATGGTCTTGAATAAGTCAGCACGCTGAAGGATTGTTTTCAGGGGTGTTGTGACCCGATAGCTGCTCTGGGGTATAGTGTGACTGGGCGCGTTCCTCATGCCTCCTCTAACGTCCCATCGTTGCCTTGACCTTATTCCCACTTTTCCCTTTGCTCTGTGTTTAAAAAGCGGTAAGAGTTTGAATGTTGGTGTAGTTGACGTGGACTTGTGGGTGAAGCCACCTGAGTAGGCCTGGTGACTTTCCTCCCTTGGTGGCCTCACGTGCGCTCCTCGGGAAGTGAGGGAAGATGGGCGAGTTACGATTACCCTGTTCTTACCTGATTACTAGACCCTTTCATCTTCCCTCTGTTAATTAATGCTAACTGCTCTGGCAGTGCTCTAGTTTGAAAATGAAAATGAAGAACGTGCTTGTGGATTTTCAGTATTATCTTAAGACACGTTGTAAACGCCGTGTTGGCCTTCCAGAAGAAGAAGCTCCTTTTGGATCTTCCTAAGTGAAGTCCAGCACAGGGTGGTGTGCTATGGCTGCTGAAGGCAGGGCTGGAGCTTGTACTGCAGGAGACCTGCTGTGGTGGTGGAACCGGAGCGGTCATCCGGTTATTCCGATAGCTGTCTAGCAGCCAGACTTCTGCAGGAGGAGAAGCCTCTTGGTCAAGCACATGTCCACTCAGGTGCTGGGAGTTGTAGACCCTCGGTGGAGAAACGCTGGAAAAAGGGACCCATGGGTGCTCACATCAGTCTAATATTCATGGGTGATAGCAGTTTGGGTAGAACTTCCCAGCATGGTTTAAGTCCCAGAGGCAGACAAAAGATTCAGGATAATTCTTGAAATTACTGTTAAAATTCTGAGAATGCCCTGAAAGTTCCTCAGACTGGGTACGTGTGAATGACGTAGGAAGATGATTAGGGGACTGGAACATCTTTCCTATGAGGAAAGGCTGAGGGACCTGGGTCTTTTTAGCCTGGAGAAGACTGAGGGGGGATCTCATAAATACTTAAAGGCAGGTGCCGGGAGGATGGGACCAGTCTTTTTGCAGTGGTGCCCAGTGATGGGACAAGAGGTAACGGGCACAAACTTGACCATAGGAAGTTCCATCTGAACTTGAGGAGGAACTTCTTTCCTTTGAGGGTGGCAGAGCACTGGAAGAGGCTGCCCAGAGAGGTGGTGGAGTCTCCGACTCTGGAGACATTCCAAACCCGCCTGGACGCCATCCTGTGCAACCTGCTCTGGGTGATCCTGCTCTGGCAGGGGGGTTGGATGAGATGATCTCCAGAGATCCCTGCCAACCCTGGGGATTTTGTGATTGACCTTTCCTTTTCTTTATTCCTCCTTCCTATGGTCACCTCAGAGATGCCTTACCACCCTCTTCCCTCCAGTTCCTGGTTAGGGAGAAATCACTGATAAGCGCAACATGTCTGTAATAACAACCAAAACTTACAAGCGGGAAGGAGGGGAACATGCTTACAATGGCTCCTTAATGTTTTTTCCAAGGGTTCTTCCTAAGAGTAGAGATCTAATTCAGTGTTAGAAGAACCAGTGCTGTCTAACATGCAGATAGTTTATAAGGACTCAAATAAAATAAAAAAAAAATACACCCAATAACTTTTGGAGGTCATCTTTAAGCTATTAGAACAAAGCCTTATTCTTAAGGGAGGCTTTCCAGGCTTCCAAAGTATTTTAAATGCTGTCCACCCAACTAAAAGCGAAGCCAAGGAGGGCTGCAGCAGCTTAGTGGGAGGATTTTCTTTTTAAAAAGAGTTTGCTAACCCGGAGGAAAAGGCAGTATGAAAGTTTTGCTTCCGTTTTCTACTTCTGTTATTTTAACTGAAGTTGATGACCTACAAACTTGCTCTAAAATACTCTCCGGCCTAGGTAAACTCCTGAATGGCTGCGGTGTGGTGCGAATACGTTGATAAAGAATGAGTGCATGCAGCACCAAGTGCAGGTTTTTCTGCTTTCTTTGCAGTATGGGTATTTCCTGAGCTGCTTTCGGTATCTTGGAGCGCTGGGGTGGTGATTGTGGTGAAGAGCACTGATCCAGGGTCTGCCTTTGGAAGACAGACCGGCGTGTTTCTGCAGAACTGAGAGCGCCCGTTAGGAACAGTCATTCCAAGCGTACGTGTCTCTAGTGAAGGTCTTGGTAGGAGGCTGGAATGGGGGAAGTCCTTTACTCTGACAGTCTTCCTCCTTCCTCTCCCAAGGGCGTCTTAGCTACAAGTGGAAAGTTCCCTGCAAGTTCCTTTTTTTTTTTTTAAATTGTTTTTTCTCTCCACCCTGAATAGTTCAGTCTCTATTTATGGACCCAAGTGGCGACTAAAAGCCATTTTCAGTGAGTGTGCAGTAAATTTTTAGGCATGCAGTATCCTTTTTTCAGTAAGGACAAGGTATAGTTGATCAGAAGTCCCCTGTTGACAGAACTTAGCAGATTTTTTAAAGTCTGAACCCACCTCTAGCGTCTCTGTGCTTCTGTTACAATAGCTACAGGGTTGTGTTTTTTTTTAATCGGTTCCTCTGGGAGTGTATCCTTTCTTTCCTGTCTTGTTTGTGTCACCTAACTGGGTTTGGCGAGAGAGTTAGTTAGCAAGACTGTAGATGGTCTGAACTGTAGACCCCGTGGGAGGCCCACCAGTTGGCCAATATACGTGCCAACACAGCACGTAGCTTTGAGCTTCTCCTGTGGGCCTTCGCTCCACGGAGGCGTGGGTTTGTTTCTCTTAACTCATCTCTGACTTCTCACAAAAATTCAGTTTTTAGTACTTGCGTGTTGTTCGGCCCTCCTGTCGGTCGGTGGTCCCTGTTACGGGGAAGCGCCTGGTCTGACGCTGGGGAGCAACTGTGGTGCCGCCGAATGAGCCTGGAAACAAAACCAGCGGTTAAATTTTGCTCATTCAACGTATTCAAACTTTAGATAGTCCTCACTTTTCCTGTAAAGTGGCATATTAATTTGGTCACTGGGGTGCGTTAATGAACAGCTACAACAAGCTTATGCAAATTTATGTGAAATTAGAGGATTGGCATATCAGGCAAGAGATCAGGGCAGCTTCTTATTATTAAGTTGACATTGAAATAGCTTAGGAAGGTGCTAGATAAATTTTGCAGCAAGAGGAAAATAAACTGTTGGGCTGTTAGCACAGCTTGTGCTGTGGGTTAGGTGAATGCAGTTAAAAAAAAAAAAGGCATTTAAAAACACCGATGCTTTTAGCGTTAAAGGAAGTAGGTAAGTGTCCAGAAACATTAGGGTGATGAAGGGGGAAAGGCTGCGATATACATGAATGAAAGGTCTTTGGTTATTTCTCGTAACTTGTTTGATCCAGTTGAGTTAAGCCAGTGGCTGGCTGGTACAGTCAGAGCGTAGAACTGCTCCGTCATGGTGTGCGGGTGGGTTAATCTTTATCCATGCGCTTGAAAGAGAAATGGGAATTGCTAACACTGGAAATCATCTGGCTTATTCGGAAATGTACTTCTGGGAAAGTAGGTTTCATACACACCAGGGAAATGACTTTCTTCAAATCCAAGGCTTTCAGGGAAGCGATGGGGTTGCCGGTGGATGTGGGGTGGTGGGGTTTCTTCAGCCCCTGGGAGTTCAAGCATATGGAGATTTGTTCTCCTCAAGCCCTGTCTCTGTTACATGTTATAGTTCTAATTTGTCCTTTCTCACGCACCTGAGCTGGCAGCGGAAGCAGTGGAAACTGTTTTATAGATGTAGCTTAAGGATTTTAAAGATGAAGCTGGTGAGCTGCTGGCATTGAGGAATGGGTGTAGCCAGGGCCAGACCTTTCGTGAAGGCCTGGAAGGGTGCTGGTGTGCTGGGTGGGTGGACTGAAAGATGAGGATAGTTGTTCCAGGCAGGCACTAGCTATGGGAGATCCTGAGGACGGGCTTGCGCGTTGCTACTTGTGTTTTTATCTACCTGGTGCCCGGCTGGCTCCGCCGAGCGTGAGGGTGGTGGTCGCAGAGGGAGGATGCTGTGCGGAACGTGAAGCTTGCGTGGCTTTACCAAGAGTCACTAAGTCTCGCTGCTGTTGTCTGTCTTGTTTGTTTTATTTTCTGTACGTGCGATGCCTAACTTTCTCTTTTTCCTTTCCCTTCTGTAGGCTGCCCTCGGGAGAGGCAGTGGGAGGCAGTGGAGCTGGCCTCGGCACCGGGAGAGGCTGGACTTCCCGTCTCTCTGTGCTGAATGGCTGCGATGGCGCCCGCTCTCACTGACGCAGCAGCTGAAGCTCACCACATCCGATTCAAGCTGGCTCCCCCGTCCTCCACCTTGTCGCCTGGCAGTGCCGAGAGCAACGGCAACGCCAACAACATCCTCCTGGCTGCCAACGGCACCAAAAGGAAAGCCATTGCTCCGGAGGATCCCAGTTTAGATTTCCGAAACAACCCTACGAAGGAAGAGCTGGGCAAGCTGCAGCCGCTAGTGGCCTCTTATCTCTGCTCGGATGTAACATCTGTTTCTTCAAAAGAGCCTCTGAAGCTGCAAGGAGTCTTCAACAAGCAGACAGTCCTTAAATCTCACTCTCTCTTATCTCAGTCCTTCTTGAAAACAAGTGATCTGTTGGGGAGGCAACCAGTGTTGGAATTCACTTTGGAGAATCTAAAAACAATGAGTACTAATAGCCAGCCACCTCTCCCGCAAGCGCCTGTAAATGGCTTGGCCAAGAAATTGGCCAAAGGTACCAATTCAGACCATGAAAACTCTAGTTCTCTGAATGGTGGGAAGTGTGCTCCTCCTCCTGCTGCCCTCCAGGGTGTTGACTATAATGCAGGAGGTTCTGAATTGGGGGACTTGAAGACCGGGTTGACCAATTGCACTCTTCCACATAGAAGCCTTGATGCAGAGCACACGACTCCATTTAGCAATAATAGCACTGCAAACAAATCTTCCCTTAATTCCACGGAGCAGCAGCGGGTGCTCGAGGGTGGCAGTGGAGAGACTAGGTTGCCCGGTGTTGCTAGTCACTCTGACTTTGGGAGCAGTAAGTTGGAGGAGCAGAAACCTTCTCTGTTGGCCGGTCACCACAGTGCTCTCGACTCCGAGATGAGGACGAGGGCATTGCTGCGACGGCAGGCAGACATTGAGAACCGTGCCCGCAGGCTGCAGAAACGCTTGCAGGTGGTGCAGGCAAAGCAGGTGGAGAGGCACATCCAGCAGCAGTTGGGTGGCTTCTTGGAGAAAACTCTGAGCAAGCTTCCGACTTTGGACCCCCTGAGGCATCGGAGCCAGCTGATGTTGACCAGGAAAGCAGAAGCAGCCTTGAGGAAAGCTGCGAGTGAGACAGTTACTTCAGAAGGCATAAGCAGCTTCTTGAAGAGCGATTCAATATCGGAAGAACTGGAGAGATTCACGGCCAGTGGCATGGCCAACTTGAGATCCAGCGAGCAGGCGTTTGACTCGGATGTCACTGACAGCAGCTCGGGTGGAGAGTCTGACGTTGAAGAAGAGGAACTGACCAAAGCAGACCCAGAACAACCCCACGTACCACTGTAAGTAGCAGGCGTGCTTTGCGTACCGCTGGTGGGAGGGGAGCGAGGTGAAAGGTGGCAGATGGAAAATCTGGATTTTGTAGGAACACTTCTCTCTTTCGATGGGCTTAAATCAAAGAAGTAACTGTTAAAACTAGCGCGGTGTGATTTGCAGCGCACTCTCTAGTTCAGGCAGCACACGCAGCGTTGAGGATAGAATTCTTCATGCGTGCGGTAGTCATTGGTGTTCTTGTGGAGCAGCAAGTCCTGGAAATACTGCCTGGCTGGAGCGGTGCAAATGTGCTGCCGATACAAACCCGAAATAATCTAAATGGTTCTCTCCCTGATGTGTTGGACCTGTCCCCTGAAATGAAATGTTTGTCTTTTTATGATGGGAATCTTTGTTGTGAACCAGTTATGTAAAGTAAGGCCAGGCTGAATCTTTGTAGCTGACAGCATACTTCTGACTGGGGAATTTTTTTTTATTTTTTTTTTTCTTTGGTTAAACAAACTGCTTGGGGGAAAAAAAAAACCAACCTCTGAAAGGATTTGGTCCAAGTGCCAGTGGAAGTGTGAAGTGAGGGTGTTCTCTTGAATCTCTGGGAAATTATTGTTGGGAAATTTCTTCTTGTCTGCGAGTTGCATTAAATGATGAAAACAGCTTTGTAATTCTGTTGTTAATTAGATGCTGTTTGCGTAAGTGTTAGGTGTCGATTTGTGTGTGGAGGAGGAAGGCCCTCATCAAGGGAAAAGGTCTTGAGACGGGTCAAGGAAGAAGGGAAACTTTTCTTCTAAAGACAAGAATTTTCCCTAGGAGTGGATATCACGGTATTTTGCACAAAGCTCTTAAAAGGCCATATTCTGTGTCTAGTCTGTGCGAAATCTTGCTTGCATCAGTCGATGAGCTCTTCCACCCTGGTGGACCTATTGAACTTAAACCTCAGTCTGTGAAGTATAGCTACGGTCGACAAAAACCTCCCTGCAGCGGGCACAGGGGTCCCGTTTGGAATGCGGGCGGCTTTTCGATCAAGGCTGGAAATAGTCACCAGGACTCTTGCATACCTGTGCTATTCTGGGTTTGTTCAGATCCCCGTGGAGAAATAACTGTTGTCCAAAGTAGTGTTAATGGCTGGTCCGGTACTGCGGGACACAGATTTTACTGAACTAGGTAGGTGGACGTGAACGGTGTGTGTACTTGGTAACTTCAGCATCCTCCAAAAACACACTCATATGGGTGAGTGCTGATAAACAGATGTTGCAGCTCTTGAATATTAAATTCCAGCTGAATGTCACATCATGTTTTGGGATGTTAGCATAGGATGAATTTGTGTATGTGAAGTCTTAAAACGTGGTGCGAGTTCGGCTTTCTCCCAGTGTAAAGCTGGTAGCTGAGCATGTGGTCCCTGCTGGCTGGACATAAAGGCGTTCTTGTGCTGTTAGAAAAGAGAGTTTAATAACTTTATTCCTGTTTTATAATGTCCACAAACTTACTGCTGGGATTAGTAGTGAAATTGCATTTGTAAGTATTTTAATTGTTATTAGAGGCGACACTTGATTAAAAATTCTGTCCAAAGTAATACTGAATTTCCCATATTGTGGGTTTCATAGATTCACGTGTTGTCTAGCAAAGTGAAATTTCTTTGCCACTCATCTTAATCCCAAGAGGAAGTGTGGTATTCAGAGACATGATGCGTGAAATTCTTTGCTGACTTTTCTGCCCTGTGTGTTAGTCATGCCTTTACGTTCCCCAACCTCCCGAGTACTCTTAAAAAGCCAAAGATTTTAAAGCTAATAAAAAGAACGATCCTTCTGTTTGTCTGTAGGTTCAGAAGCTGGTGTCCGTGCGTACTGGCAGCTAGGCCAGGCCCACCAAACTTCGTTTAAAGTTTTTCCCTGTGGGTATTTAGTAATCAGTCTTCCCAGCACTGACTGTCCTGTTGGCAGAGCGCTTTCCCACTGGGTCTCACCGGCTCTGGCATCGCTGAACGCACGTTTGCGCTCGTTAGCGAAACTCCTGAACTCAACCTTAAGAGCTGGTACAAGCATCTGAGCGCTTCGAAATACCATTCTTTTCAAAGTAGTGCTAAGGGACAGGAAGGGGAAGAGCTGACTTTTCCACTGGGAAGCCGCCTTGGGCCAGCTTATTGTACAGAACCATTGTTTTAGAGTGGTTTTGTGTGTGAGCACAGAAAAGCGAAGGCTTTTTGCAGGGTTGCTCAAGTATGGCTGGATTCTGCAGCTTGCTGAATGGACTTATCAGAGGGAAGATTTTTACCCTGATTATTTTAATTTTGGTAGCGAGACGGAATATCTTAATGAGCGTAAAAACTTCTGTCTCCTCCCTTGGCTATGTATTGCTCCTGGGTGCTCCTGCCTTCCCCCAAGAGCCTGCTGGCTTGCTTCTAGACCTTCAGAGAGAGTTGTGCTCCAAATGCTGTGTCTTGTAGCTTGCTTGCGAAGTGGCCGTGCCCCTGACTGCCTCTGGGATTCAAGTAGAAGCATGCAAAAGAAACAAAGACATGTTTACATCATGCTTAGATAAGAGTTGACCTTTGAGTTTTTCTGGCATGGTGACATTCCAGAATCGGTATCTGGTCAAGGACAAACTTCGAAGCATTTGTGCTGTTCTGGCCCGCCTGATCTTGGTTGTAGAGCAGCGTCTCCCTGAGGAATTGCATCTTTCCAGTAGTGTTAGGCATCTATCGGAACTCTGTAGGTCCTTTGAAAGCAGTCGTAGACCTGCTGCCCATGAAGGCGCTGTCATTCAGGTGCGTAACCAGGCCATCGTGTAATGTGTAAACAAAGCAGGGAGGGATTCGTTACACCTTTGTTGGGAAGCCCTGCCAGCTAGGGCTTGGTTTAACAAGGCGCTCTTGATTCTCCTGCAGCTGATGGGGAAAGAACGCGTGCAGGCAGGGTTGGTTCATGCTGCAGTCAAAGACCATGTTCAGTTTTGGGCCCCTCACTCCAAGAAAGACACTGAGGTGCTGGAGCGTGTCCAGAGAAGGGCAAGGAAGCTGGTGAGGGGTCTGGAGCACAAGTCTTGTGAGGAGCGGCTGAGGGAACTGGGGGTGTTCAGCCTGGAGAAGAGGAGGCTGAGGGGAGACCTTCTCGCTCTCTACAACTGCCTGAGAGGAGGGTGTAGCAAGGGGGAGGTCGGTCTCTTCTCCCAAGTAACAAGTGACAGGACGAGAGGAAACTGCCTCAAGTTGTGCCGGGGAGGTTTAGGATGGATACTGGGAAAAATTTCTTCACCATAAGGGTCATCAAGCACTGGAAGAGGCTGCCCAGGGAAGTGGTGGAATCACCATCCCTGGAGGTATTTACCAGCCGGGCAGACGTGGTGCTGAGGGACATGTGTTAGTGGTGGGTTTGGCAGTGTTGGGTTCATGGTTGGACTCAATGATCTTGAAGGTCTCTTCCAACCTAAGTGATTCTGTGACACTTAGGTTTATGTGTATCAGGGACCACCATGTTTCATTTCATTAGCTCTCAGATTAATAATACACAATTCGTTGTTTCATAGCTAAGATCCTCTTACGTGTCACTTCAAAAGTGTGTGTGGTGGCGGAGTTAAGGTCAAGAGAAGCTTTTGCCTCTGCTTGGTGGGGGCGAAGGCAGGTTGGAGCCTCCCCGGTGGAGAATGGGACTGATGTTCTTTGGCTGGGTGTGACCGTAGGCAGCAGCCGCCTGTGAAACCCCTGCTGTGTCGGAAGGTCCCAGATGCTGCTGTCGGCGTGGTCGGATCAGGAGGTGCTGTTGGTGAAGGGGTGCTCGGAGCCGGGCACGCCAATCCCTGCCGGTGCTGGCTGGGCTCTGGCTTGTGCGACCAAGTGATGGTTTAGCAAGTAATCAAAGTCCCGGTGTTTCCCTGGCCCTGTACTAATACAGACAAGTGGGAAACGCTTCCCGTGACTTGTGCATCTTCACGGTAGTTGATTTTTCTCAGGCTGGTTGGTTTCTTTGTTGTCTTGCGTTTCCCTGTAGGCTGGTTTCATCAGAATTTGTCGGTTATTTTTGGCTGATTAGTTACCTGTATGTGGAGCAGCAGCGTGGGCATTAGCTGGTGAGTGGTACGCCATTTAGTCTGTGCAATCCCCAGCTTCAGTCTGCGGACCACGGAAAAATTTTCTGAAAAGGTAGCGAAAACAAATATTTATTTGGAACTTATCTTTTAGTTCGGGTTTCTTATCTGGAAAGTCACTGTTTTCATGGCAGTTACATCAAGCTGCTGGGAGTGAGCTGAAGTTCCTAGTGACTAATTTCTCACACCAGCTTTTACGAGGGTCAGACAGTACCTACGGTGCGTTCGGTTGTGGTTGTTCCGGTGCCAATGGCCGCGATGCCTGAGCACACTTCAATTATCCCCATTTTACTGGTGGGAAACCCGAGCGCCTCCCGCACTTTGGTGTTGCGGTGAATGATTTCACAGCCTTGGAGCCCGTGCGGTGACTCCTCCCTGTGCTGCGTCGCATCGTGCTGCCCGCATTTCAGAATTGCTGGACCTGGGAGTAGTAATGGAGACCTCTCCCTGATACGTGCTTTTGTCAGCTCTCGTTGCCGAGTCCTGTGTTGGAGAGGGATGCGTGCGGCACTTGCGGCGGTGGTTGGTCGAGGGGTGGTCACAGTTGGTGCATCAGTTGGCTGAGAAATAGGATTTAGAAATTCTGGTTGTTTTGGGTTTTGTTCATCCCCCTTCGTCCCCCGTCCCCCCCCCCCGATTATATTTTTCAAGGGGGGAGCATGATAAGGAAGCCTGTATCTGGAGGGCTATAAAATAGCATTTCTCAAATCTGTGACTCCATGGAGCTGTTATTCAGCTGGCAGATCCCACGCTGCGGGGACTAAGGAAGCTTTTCCAACTGGTCACAAATGTGTTTCACTAACTCTGATTTATACAGAGCAATCTAAAAAGTTTGCCTCTACTCTTTATGACTTTTTTTCAGTTACCTGCTTGGCTTTTTGTGTCGTTTTTCTTATTCTGGACTCCTAGCTGTGATTGGAGGCACCCACTATAGCACAGTGCCCGACCTTCTGGTTTTCAGCTATTTATTGAAAACTCGCATGTTGTCGTACCTGAATTGCGTGTGATCCCCGTGCTGCTCAGCAGCAGTATGTTGGTTGAGAGACGTCTTTCGAGCGTCTTTCATTTGGGAAGAGAGAAAGAGCAAATCCTGAACGTGTTCTTGCCTTGCATTTGCAAGCGGAATAGCGGAGAGCAGTTCATTGTTCAGAAATGCTTAATCAGGTATCCGGAGTAAGTAGGACACTCTGCGAGTCCCGCTTGCTTTTCAGCAAAGAGGGCAAACGAGAACAGGGCTTGAGAAAGCTTTTCTTCAGAAAAATGAGTCTGTTATTTCTCCCAAGAAATGCTGGTCGTAGTACGCCTTTTATAGATACAGTGGATGTCTAATAAGTTGGTTTGATTGAGTCTTGATCCTCGTGCAGACCTCGCTGGGGTATGGAAGGGAGGTGAGGTGTTTTCGGTGTCGGTACGCGCGTTGCCATCCCCAGAACTCGGTTGAGGCAGTGCTGGTGGCTTTCATCCTACGGGGAGTTTGATGCATTGGATTAAATTTATCTTTCGAGGATGAAGTCACAGTTGTTTCGGGAGGAGCAGAAGGGAACCAGCAGTCGGTGTCGGGTCGCGTGTGCGAAGAATGATGGAGTGGGGCGTTGCAGCACGGGACAGAGTTTGAATTTGTTGCTGGGGGGGGGTTTGAACGCAAACAGCATCTTTCGGCATCTTTCTCACAGGTGCCTTTAGTGCTCTTGCAGGGTTTGGGGTTGTTCTGTTCGGAGTCAGGTCTTCTCTGCCCGTTTCTTGGGCTGCGCTGGGCTGGTGTGTGGAAGGTAACGGGGAGGACTGGGAAGGGTTTGGTGTCCAGCACTACCGATAAACTACGCTTTGTATAACCCTTACCCCGCGGGGCAGCGAGTGAGAACGGGCTCTAGTTCAGAGTTTTTAGGACTCGTGGGTGACACTTTGGATAGGGATGCTTAAATACTTTTTTGTTAGAAAAAGCCTGTCACAGCATCTGAAGCAGCAGGAAAAACCCCCATTTGTGAAGTTTGTGAATGTGAACTGGCATTAAAGACCTGGGGTGGTAACTCGTCTGCTTCCCTACAGTCTCATGTGAGGTGGAAGTTAGTCTTTGAGCAAGGGAAAGGGGCCCCGTTTAGAACTGATCTAATATTGAAGTCTAATATACTGATATGGGGGATGGGGAAAAAGACTTTTGTATTACATTACACCAGCATCTGTAAGCAGCTACAGTTTAGAGCTGCGTTTTTATTCTTGCTAATACTGACACAAGATGAAAAGTGACTCTGTGGCTAAGGTTAAAATTGCACCAATGGCAAACATGGGCTCCCTTAAGGAGATTATAAAGGTGTGCTTCACGGATGTGCTTTTCCTCCCGAAAGATTTTGGTTTTCATTGTTCAGTAACATGGGCTTTCCCCCCCCCTCCTTTGTTCTCTCCTCCAGCAGATATGTTCTGGTTGCACTAGATCGGCAGCAGCGCTGCGCTAGACTTCCAGCTGGGGGAAAATGTTTTCCTTGCTAAACTGGCACTACCCCAGCAGATTTTTCCATGGAGCGTGTTTTGGGCACACCCTGGATATGGTGCGTTTTGCAAGTGTCTCGTTTCAAAGGCTTGGGGAGCTGGGTGGCTTTGCTGCGCCGTCCCTGGATAAAAAGCTTTAGGTGGAAGAAAACTTGCAAAATTGACTTAGGTTTTACTTGCTGGAGTTCTCAGTGAAAGGAAGGACTTAAAAATACAAATAGGTGAAGGCCTGTGTATTGACTAGTAATTCAGCTGGGAAGTGGAAAGAGACACTGGAATTGCAGTTGAGTCTCTTGCAGTTGCCCTTATGTCTGTGAGCCAGATAGGAGCTGGAGGTGGTTGGATTCTCCGCTGCACTGGAGTTGTCTCCAGCATCCTCTGGTTGTTGCTCTCTGCTTTTGGAAGACTTGATTATAGACTCCTGGAATGGTTTAGGTTGGAAGGGACCTTAAAGATCATCTAGTTCCAAACTCCCTGCCATGGGCAGGGACACCTCCCACTAGACCAGGTTGCTCCAAGCCCCGTCCAACCTGGCCTTGAACACCTCCAGGGATGGGGCAGCCACAGCTTCTCTGGGCAACCTGGGCCAGTGCCTCACCACCCTCACAGTCAAGAATTTCTTCCCAATATCTCATCTAAATCTGCTCTCTTTGAGTTTAAAACCGTTCCTCCTCGTCCTTTGGCTCCACTCCCTGATCCAGAGTCCCTCCCCAGCTTTCCTGGAGCCTTTTGTGGGACTGGAAGGGGCTCAAAGGTCTCTCCAGGCTGAACCACCCCAACTCTCTCAGCCTGTCCTCCCAGCAGAGGGGCTCCAGCCCTTGGAGCATCTTTGTGGCGTCCTCTGGACCCTCTCCAACAGGTCCATGCCCTTCTTGTGCTGAGGACTCCAAAGGTGGATGCAGATGTGTGATGTGCTGGTCGTTGATGTTGTTTTGCTTCAATAGCATCCAGCTTTTTTTTTGCCTTTTTTTTTTTTCTCCCCTTTCCTCTCTCTCCCCCCCTCCCTGACCTTCTCTGTGATAAGGTTACTGTCTGGAATGCCTGCTCCAGCTCTGACCTCAGCACTCAATGAGCTATTTATGGGAAGGGTACCTGGCACCGATGCCCCGAGTTAAGGATTTGGTTCCTGGTGCCTGGGTTTTCCATCTAGAGCATGCTTTTTCATTAAACTGCCCCACGTCAGCGGTGAGGGGCATGATACTTTGGTGAAAGAGAATATTTAAAAGGGGACAGGCAGGGTCTCGTGCTGTTGAGAGCTTAAATTCCACGACTTTGTTATGAAGATGGGCTGCCTCCAAAGTTTTGCTGCAGATTGGTGGTGTTGATGGCAGCCCTCTTGTTGTCTGCCCCTCCCCAAACCCAACCTCAGCTTCATGTGCCAAAACACACGTGTTGTTCCAGCAGTTGTCCGTGGCTGGTTCTTGTACCCGAGCGGGGAGGTCATCACGCTGATGCATTTAAAGCTCTTCTGTTAGTTGTAAGCCGTCAGGTTAGTGAAGGTGAACGACTTGGCAGATGGCTGTCTTCTCCCTGGTGCTCGTGTGCAACCGTGATGTCTTAACTGCAAAACGAGATGTTCCCTGTGATAGCGGTGGTGGAGTTCGGCTGGCACAGCTCCTGACGCTTCTGCTCCCGAAACGGATTAATTTGTGCTGTCTTATGAATGAGCATAAGCACGCTCTTTCCCGAAGTCTTTAATTCTCAAAGATGTGGAGCCCGTTTTAAAGAGTTGGAACTCCCTGTATCTGTTAAACGTGTGCGTCTTTGCTGCGTAAAATCCATAATTTGAGTTGCCTCTCACTTACAGAGCGGAACAGTCGGGAGAGGGAGAAGGGGTAGTTTTTGACAGGGATCTTGCTGCGGTTTCGGGTGTCTCCTTGCAGCACTGGGTTTGTCAGGTAGTTTTGAGTGTCGTTTCACTTCTTAAAAAGGGATGGATTTGTGAAATGTGACTTCATTTGGCTGCTTGCTTAATAAAATACTCAGTAACTTAAAGCAATGTGTGTGTGGGGGGTGGAATACACCCCACCAATGGTGATTTTTTTTTTTTTTTATTAGGCTCAAAACATTTGGTCATCAAATTAGCAGAAGAGGGAAATAAGGAGGATCAGGGTACTCCTTATGCAGCAAGGCTTTAGGCTTTTGTATTTGTGACATTTTAGCAGTTTCCATAGTAACACGTAACGATGTTGTAAGAAATGTTGCAGGGATTTTATTTGTATAAGGGAGGACTTTAAAATATTAATGGCAGGCAATGTGAATCGGAGGGAAGTCTAGTTGTATTTTCTGATGGGAGCAGAAAAATTGATGCTCGGTAGAGGAAAGTGATTTAACTTATTGTCCGGAGTCAACAGCAGTCTGTAGATTGACCTGCTCTTGGCCAGCAGACAGAAAATAAAGAGAACTTCTGTTATCTCGGGAATGTTTGCCCCAAAGTCTCTCCTCTCTGATACTACGGGTAAAGAAATATTCTGCTGTCACTTGTTCTCCAAATCTAGGTAAAAAAATATTTCATCTCAGAAGTACTTTTCGTCCCAGCTCATTTCCTTCTTTTATGATATTGGTTAAATGTTTGGAGCCGTTACCCCATTTACATTCATGGGGATCTCTGTAACCTTAGTTGGGTTAAAAATTGGCCGTCTCCATTTCGAAGTCTTTGTAGCAGAGTAGCTCATACGGCTTTACAGGCAATCTGCATTTGGCGAATTCCCTGGTGGCTCCTGCTTAATGACCAGTATTGAGCTTTTGCCGTTTCAGGGCTGGTGACGTTACATTGCACTATCAAATCCAATCCACTCTCGAGTGAGAAGCAAAGGGGTTTTATGTAGACGCAATAGGCAAAAATCACAAAAAATGGTTTCTTGGAGGAAAAGGGTTTAGAGAGGGATATTTGTGTGTACGTGTTTAAGGGGGTGTAAGCTTGAGTTGTGGGTCAGCAGCCATCCACCTCGCCCCGTACGTCCACCCGGTCAGGTGAACAGAGGCAGTGGAGGGCAGAAAAAGGCACTGCGGTTTAGATGACTTTGCAATTAAATCTCTTGTAGGAACCCGGCAAGAAATTCCTGTGTTCCAGATTAGCTTAAACATCAGTGCACAAATGTCTCACTTCCGTGTATCTTATCTGTGGTTTTCTCTTAGCAAGTTAGCTATTTAATCTTTCTGTTATTAAGTTAGGTATTAAGTCTTCTGAGCTCTGGCCATGCCCTCATAGCCCAGGGAGCCGCCGTGAGCCGGTCCCGGTGATGGTTGGTGCCCTCTGGATGTGGCTGGCTGCTGCCCGGAGGTTACAGGCGGTTCCTTGCCGGGCACTGCACCGCCACTTTCTCATTTTTCTCTGTCTTAATTGCAAAATTTGAGTGGATCAACAGCCGGTTCTGCCCTGCCCTTTTCTTCTCTTTACATCCGACTAGCAGTTAACATGTTTCTTCTGCCCGTTTAGCTTTGGAGAGGACACCTCCTTTTGATGCAGCAGCACTCAGGCCTGGCTCGTTCCTGGGTCTCTGGGTGCTGCGGACGCTGCTGCTCCTTCTCCATGTGCTTGCGATCTGGTGGGATGGGTGGTTTCACTCCTAGGAGCTGTACGTGCCTGTAGACGTCAGTTCTCACTATGTTATGCCGAGTAAAGATACGTTGTGTTGCAGGAACAGGTAACAGATCATAAATAGACTCAGTGCTTTGCACCCTGGCTTTTTTTTTTTTTTTTTAATTTATTTGCATCTGCATTCTAGGTGGCAAAGGCACTGTGTGCTGCTGTCACCCACAGTGACTGGCCCTGAAAGTGCTTGGGAAGGAGGTCGATGCGTTCAGAGGTGGGTGCGCGGTCGCCGGTGGCCTGTGCATGCCCTCTGTGCTTTTCCTGCACCCTCTGAAGAAGGCATGGCCCAACAGCTCCGCAGCTGGGGCACCATGCTTGTTCCCCTGCAGCCTCTCTGCCCGTTGCCGTCACAGAATCACAGAGGCAGGGGTTGCACAGAGAGGCAGGGGTTGGCAGGGACCTCTGGAGATCATCTACTCCAACCCCCTGCCAGAGCAGGGTCACCCAGAGCAGGTTGCACAGGAGTGCATCCAGATGGGTTGAGAATATCTCCAGAGTTGGAGACTCCACCACCTCTCTGGGCAGCCTGTTCCCGTGCTCCGGCACCCTCAAAGGAAAGGAGTTTTTCCTCATGTTCAGGTGGAATTTCTCATGTTCCAGTTTGTGCCCATTGCCCCTTGTCCTGTTGCTGGGCACCATGGAAAAGAGTCTGGCCCCGTCCTCTCACCACCCGCCCTTCGGATATTGCTGAGCATTGATGAGATCCGCCCTCAGCCTTCTCTTCTCCAGGCTGAACAGCCCCAGGTCTCTCAGCCTTTCCTCTCCAGAGAGATGCTCCAGTGCTCTGAGCATCTTCGCAGCCTCCCCTGGACTCTCTCCAGCAGTTCCCTGTCCTTCTGGAACTGGGGAGCCCAGCACTGGACACAGTGCTCCAGGTCCTGTCCTGCCC
>VFFE01008394.1:1183419-1195889 GCA_008921705.1 Burhinus oedicnemus
ATGAAAGTATTAAAAAAAAAAAAAAAAAAAAAATCTCGCTTGGCTACACCCCTTTTTTTAATCGCTGTAATTGCCTGGTAGCTTAGAGCTGGCTAATATCACTTCTGAAGTCCTGGCATTTATTGTAAGAGATTGTACCGAAATTTCAGAGGGATGTTTTCCCTTTGTACCAAGGTCTGTCTCTTTTTTTTTTTTTCCTTCCTTTTTTTTGGGTTAAAACATCCCGTCGTCTCTAGTACTCGTGGTGAACTTCCTCGCCCTTTGAGCGCGATGAGAGCACTGGAGTACAATGGCTGCATTATGGTTCTTACCACAGCTCGTTCCAGCTAGGCTAATGAAAAAAATTTGTCATATCTCTTCCAGAACTGGGAATCCTCTAGGTCTGGGGAAGTGAAAATGCGTAATAGTTTGGCTGCTCAGCCCGCTTGGCCCTTTGGACCCTTTGAGGCTATGTAGTAATGGACTTGCAGCCATGGCTCTTTGTTTCTGACACAATTACTTTTGTGTTGGCTTTTGTTGTGAAACGCTTGGCTTCAAAGGTTTTTTTGAATGCGTTTGAAAACGTACCATGTGTTTCACGCTTTCTTCGGACGTGTGCAAACGCTGTTGATGTGAGTCAGGAGACGAGTGTTGTCCTAAAGCGGTGACGTCTCAGGTCCAGCCCAGTACAGTTCGCTCTGATGGCCAACGATGCTGCTCATGGTGGGATCGCGCATCAGACCTTGGGCTGTTGAACGCGCCATCAGCCCGACAACATCGTCTGCGGCGGGTTTTAGAAATCTCAGTAGGCTGAGAATCTGCATTCTGTTCTTTGCTTTGTGTGAACCTCTTTAAATTTTATCAAGCATTAAGGTCTGGAAGATGACATAGTACCACAGATTGGTTTCATTTGCTGCCTTTGCTCAGGGGTTGCTTGACTGAAAGTTACCACAGCTCGATTGTTTCAGCTCTTGTCCTGGTTTCTAGGCCTGTCAATGTGATGTGCTTTGCTTTTGCTTGTAAATAAATAAAAAAATAGTATTTGCTTCTATAGAAAAGCGTAACTCCTGGGAAGTAGTGAGTGCAAGGTAAGTAATACTCCACTCACTCCTCTCCCTCTCCCCCAAAAGAATAAGAAAACCCTCCTGAAGTAAACACATCTCTCCCCAAAACCTCTGAGGAGGTTGGTCTCACAATGCTCTGAGAGACTGAGGAGGGTTGGGGTAACGATGGAAGCCCTGCCTCTTGTACGAGATGTTTCAACGCTGCCAATCAAAACATCTGCTAAAAATATCCCATCTTCTAGAAGGATCTATTCTTGCAAATCAGAGCCCGATATTAAATAACATACTGTTGATTGCAAAGGATCCAAATTAAAGAAATAGACCAATATTCATCTCTCTTTTCTCCCTTTCCAACTCTTTATTAAACTGCTGGATATTTGTTGCAGGCTTCACACAGGATGCAAATAAAATTAGTCTGAGCGTGAGCTCCGTCCAAAAATGTGGTACTTGGACTGCAGGAGAGTTTGCTCAGAAGGTGGAAACTGGCTCGCTTTTCTCTACGGAGACTTTTTTTCTGTCGCACGCCTGGTGTCTTGGCATGAGGGAAACATTATCTAGTCCGTCTTCAAAAGTCCTGAAGTAGAGAGTGTGTCTTGGCTGAACCTGATTGAAAGGGCTGGGGAAAAAATCTATCCAAGAAAAATAAATTTCTGGTGGAGCAGCCAACGGTGTGTGTGACGTGAACCACTTTCAGAGGGATGGGGGTGGTACGAACAGAGCGGTTTGGGTTGGCTCTAGGAAATACGGGCGAAAGGCCAACCAAGGCCAGGTTGGACGGGGCTTGGAGCAACCTGGTCTAGTGGGAGGTGTCCCTGCCCATGGCAGGGGGGTGGAACTAGATGGTCTTTAAGGTCCCTTCCAACCTAAACCGTTCTGTGATTCGATGAACTAGGAGGATACAGTTAAGGTCTAACCATCTCTTTTAGCCTAAAATAATCCAGTTCTTGTTGTTTTCTCACCAGTTCTCATTCCTGTGGTATGTCTTTGCATCTTGTACCCTGTATTTTCTAATACTCTGTAGAAGAGCATCTCCCTTCTCTCCTGCTCTGTAGACCGTAGAGCCGAGTATCTGCCTGGTCTGGTGATGGGGATCATTGCT
This sequence comes from Burhinus oedicnemus, assembly GCA_008921705.1. Classification (NCBI taxonomy): domain Eukaryota; kingdom Metazoa; phylum Chordata; class Aves; order Charadriiformes; family Burhinidae; genus Burhinus; species Burhinus oedicnemus. The sequence continues at coordinate 1,185,562 of VFFE01008394.1, forward strand.
CACATTGCGATCCGGGCTCCTGCCCACCAGGGACTGCATCGTCCTCAGCTCCGGTGGGGAAAGGGACCTCGTGGAGCTGCTGGTGTTGAGTTCCTGAGGCTGTGAGAACTCCATGGGTTTGTTAGTGTGCAGAGGTGCAGTTCATAGGGGTCGGTTTGTTTAGGGAGGGAGAAGAGCTGAAAAACATGCTTGTGGTGACGAGGGGACATTTCCCCATGGCTGTCATCTGTCCCCTCCCCGGGTGGTGTGGCATTGGGGTCATCTTTTCTGGCTTGTCCATGGTTCCGTCTTCCCCTCTGTGCAGCCCCTTGCTCCCCGCCTTGTGGTGTAGGGACTCCCCTGTTTGCATTAACAACAGGGAGGAGCAGCGTAGGGGTGGCAAACCTGCCACGTCTGCTCGACACAAACCCGCATTGTCCTTGACAAGGAAAGAGCCTTCTGGTAATTCACCTTGCCAGCAAGAAAGAGGATTTTTTTTTTTAATTTTTTTTTTTTTTTCTTGAGAGGAGCTGAGTTGTTGGAAATCAGTACAATGTTTAGTGACACCAAAGGAGAATATGCTTTTGTGGATAGGAAATGCTGCTTAATTGCTCAAGACAGCAGTTTATTCCTTCGGTCTGTGGAATTTCAGATCATGTGAAAACCAGAAGTGTGGCTGTGAACTCATTATTCTGATTCCTTGCTCACTGCCTCGACGTAGTAGAAAGCATCTTGCGCTTGCAGAACGAAACGACGAATCTTTTCGTATCTAAGTGAGATTAAATTCATACTGCAGTCTGTGGAGCTTTTTAATAAAGAGTCAGAAGCATTCGGCTCTTTTGCAGGATTACGTTAATCATTAGCAACTTAATGAGCTGAAGTACTGTGGCCACGTAGAGGTGTGTAAACAGGTCAACAAGAAGCTGCGAGGCGCTGAAGGATGGTTTGGGTGGCGCTGAGGTAGTGCCGGGGACGTGCTGCCGAAACCGAGTCACACAAATCAACGCCATGGCCAGTACGTTTGCCGAAGAGTAGCTGGATCCGACTGTTTTAAAGTAAAAATGATCTTGTTTTCTCTCGCACGTGTTGACGTACAATCCTTTTTTTTTTAGCTGTTTTGTATTTGTTGTTTTTTTAAACCATAGGGAATGGTGAATAACTCGTACGGATTTATAGTGAGTTGTGAAAGCCTTGAAAGATGTCTAAGCATTTCGGAGCGTGTGTGTATGTACGCAGTGTGTGTGCGTCGTATACAAGAAACCGGTTTTTAAAGAAATTTCTATGTTTACTCATATCCCAGCAGTTTGCTTTTGAGGCCCTTGCTCTGATCTCCTTAGTTACAGCTACAGTTAAGTTCATTGACTGCCAGGAGGAAATCTGAAGTCTCTTTTTTGCTGTAATCAGAACATAATTTTATTAAAGCAGGTTTTAGAAAGAGCAGGAAGCGAGGTCTACATTAATAGGTAAAAGCGCGTTTTGAGGATTTGAATACGAAATCTTCACGTGCGTGACAAGTTGGTCATAGTACAGCTAAGTCACCAAAAAATAGCACTTGCTTTATTTCTTCAAATCCAAAACTCAGTCTTGCTCTTTCTTTACATGTCCATAATCTTACTGCACAGGGGGTTAGGCTGGACCGTGTAACTCTGTTCCTGTAGCCGTTCTTGTGTGCTTTAAAAGAAAGTATAAAAACTATGTAGGAGGATCTGCTCTTTGTGGTAGGTTTCACTCACTCTGGTTAGAGGTTTTAAATTTTGAAACATGAGGTTTAACATCTCTTTTAAAACTCGTGGTAACTTCATGTGGGTAACGGTATGCAAAATACTTAAACATGGCTAAATTCTTGGTTTGTTTGGTAGCCTGCTGGAGGAGAGTTCAATAGTCTTTCATGACGTTTTGGGTGTTTCTTATTTGTAACTTGCAGTTTTCAGGAATGCATTGAGGTTTTTGTTAATTGTCACTTCACCATCACTTTCCGGGTAAGCGCTGCCGTCAGAAGTAGCACGGTGTGGAGCACGCACCCTGCTGCAGCTCCTCCTGCCGTGGCGTCTCAGCCCACCACCTCCCATCTCGCCTTCGGCAGCTGAAGGGAGAGCTCTTAACCCCCACCTCCCAAGAAAAAGAAAACCCAACCTCAAAACTTGAGTTTACCCCAAACTCACTTAGCAGGTGGAGCACCTGGCTTTGCGTGAATTTGTTTTCCAACAGCATTTTGCAAACAGGCCTGAAGATGCTTCAGACTGGAAGAGGGGAGATTTAGATGAGATATTGGGAAGAAATTCTTGACTGTGAGGGTGGTGAGACCCTGGCCCAGGTTGCCCCGAGAAGCTGTGGCTGCCCCATCCCTGGAGGTGTTCAAGGCCAGGTTGGACGGGGCTTGGAGCAACCTGGTCTGGTGGGAGGTGTCCCTGCCCATGGCAGGGGGTTGGAACTGGATGATCTTTAAGGTCCCTTCCAGCCCAAACCATTCTGTGATTCTATGCTTTGCCTTGGTCCAAGAGATCCTGAGGAACTTGTGGCCTCTACAGAAAGCTACTGGCCAGAAAACCCGTTAAGTTGCTTATGTTTTTTAATATGGATGTCTCTTAGGGTGAAGCAGCTCCGTGTTCAGACTGTGTGGGGATAGGGGCTGTTTGACTGTTGGACGAATTTGTGAGAAAGCTGAAGGTGGAATCAATTAAGACCTTTTTCACTTGGGTTTGTCCTTTCCATTCCTGTAGCGTTTGAATGTTGGACCTCGTGGCTCCCAACGTCAGAGTTTGCTGCCTGGCTTTGGGAGCCAGCTTCTGCAGCAGCTAAGGGAGCGCTCAGCCTAGCTTCTGCGCTGCTGCTGTTTCATTTTTTATAACTTGCTATGGCAAAAGCATAGGGCTGTTATATAAGTAGCTTTTAAAGGTGGGACTCGTCATTAAGAAGAAAACAGCCCGTAAGCTTTGCTTAATAAGCCTTCAAGTGGAATTAAGGGCTTGCAAGTAAATTTGTTTTTAATAAACTAAACTGAGTGCAGTTACCAGTTGGTGTAGGACTTCATTTATAAGATAGAATAGACTTCTCGCGGCTTTTTTTTTTTGGAAGTTCTGGTTATGTATCGAAGGATATAAATCACGAGTTCTTTGCCGCCTTATGAAGGTCAAAGTCTGGACTGGTGGGTCTGAGGAGGAAAGCTTTACTCAAAATCGGGAACTGCTGCTTTTTAGCTCCCGTGGGCCTTACTCTCTTCTTCCCCTCCTTTTTTTTTTTTTCTCCCTCCCCTCCAAACTGGAGTCTGTGGAGTGCATGGTATTGCATTTCTAAATAGAAGAATATTGCTGGTATGGCTTCTGTGCCTCAAGACGCCGTTGTAAGAAGCCTGCCTGTGCTAGAGCTCCTCGAGGACGAGGCCTTTGCAGGCTCTTAACAGGAACAGTTAGCATAGTTCACTGACGGAGATTTCTTTTTGAAGTAAAACAAGTATAGATGATTCTTGACCAAAGCCCAAGTGGGCTTTGGAGCATTTTAGTTTTTTCCTTAGAGAAATAAGGGGGAAGTGCCACTCTGGGAGGTAGAGCAGCTAAGGAAATGTCACCGAACATCCTCTTGTAACTCTTCCCTGGTGAGCATGAAGCATCTGTGCTGTCCGTATAACAATTCACATCGGGTGGGGAAAGAGCAGGCAACTATTTGGATCAAAAAGAAGCAGCATGGTGGCATCTGGAGCCTCGCTCATGGTGTTGTCGTTGTCCCTTGGCCTCGCGAAGCTCTGAGGGTCACGGGGCCACTGTGGCCACCTCTGTTGTACTCGGTGGGAGCTTTTCTGGTCTTAACAGGTGTCTCCCTGAAAATACGGGCCAGTATTTTCTGTCTGCTGGTAAAGAACAGTATTCCTTTGTTGCTGTTCGGAGAGAGAAAGGAAGCCAGCCAAGTTCAGCGCTGCTTCATGGCAGAACATATCTCATTGCTTTGAAGTTGTATGCTTTTTAAAATAAGATCACCTAGACTGTAGCTCTGAAATTCTTTATTGCAGTCACTGAAATATGTTGCAGTTAGTAACACGTTCCCCTGCTAAAATTTCCTGTACTAAGATTCTGTCCATTTTAATCCTTTTTTGTTTGTTTTTTGTTTTTTTTTTGTTTTGTTACTGCTCTGGTGTTTGAGAGGGAAGCAGTTCTTTTGCATCCTTTTGGGTGATGTATAACAAGCCCCAAAATTCATCCAGCCCTGGTCCTCTCTCTTGGTCTCGGATGCCATCTCTGCCAAATGCCTGTGCTCTGGGTAAGAAGCCACTTGAAGACTGGACATCTCTTTGATTCCTAGGAGACCAAAGCAATGACCTTGATGCAAAGAAATATTGCCTGTCAAAATCAGAGTTAATAAAGCCGTTGCATCGGTGGTGTTTCTGGAGGGTGTTCAGCTGAAGTTGGTGATTTACCCATTCCTTTGCCTGGGAGTCTCTGAATCTGGGTGCAGTTGAGGAAGACCAGGGTGTTCTCGCGAGGGAGTTTGTGGGGGAGAGGGTGTCAGTGGCAGTCGAGCGGTTTTGTGAAGTTTTCTTATTACAGGTCCTGGGAGACAGAATTCTTGGAAGATGTCACAAAACGTCATCTCCTTTTATAGCAGTTGAGTTTCCACATGGGGGTCTGTGTGTGTGTATCCTCTCCGTCTCCCTTTTTCAAAAAGGAGCTCACTGTAGTGTTGGGAAGTACATGGTGTGTTGGGCTGCTGGAGTTCAACGGCAGTGAATTTAGTTTAACAAACCCCTCCTGGAGACCCAAACCTCCTAAGAATCCCCAGAACAGGTTAAGCTCCTTTCACTCGACGGTTCTCCTCTACATCTGCCTGAGGTCTAACCGTCCTCCTCCCGAAGGATAAGGAGCGGCACCTTGGGGAGAGGTATCGAAGGCTCCCCATGCTTGATCTGAACACCCTTCTGGTGTCAGACCCCGTGTCGCAGAGAACACGGGATTCCCTGTGTTTGCACTCCCGGATCGGCGCTCTCGCCGTCCGCATTCTCAGGCTACTTGGTCATTGAAACATCTTTGGTACGTTTATGAAATTCTCGTCAGGTTTTAGCTTGGGTTTTTTTGTGCGTCTGTCCTTGGCGGTAGTGATAGCTTTCTCGTGCGCTGCACAACAGCTGAATGTACCAAAAGACACTTCTTTGAGCCTGCGCTGGAAAGAAAAGCCTTTGGGAGGGAGAGGGGGGAGTTAATACGCTGTTTGATCAGATGTTGGCTTCCTTCCCGACCTCGGGGCCGGGATCCTTTGGAGCCCTATTCCATAAGAACAACAGAGCGGGGAAGATGTAAACCAGCGGCCAGCCCGTCCCGGTGCTGCTCTGATCCTCCGGTGGTCGTGCCGCGCGGCGAACTTCAAATAGCTGATGCTCGTTTCTGAGAATGTCATGAACTCTGTGGTTTGTGTTCTTTTAGGAAAACCTCTTGAGTGAGTCTTAAATCATGTGTATACGGCTAATTTAAAACACCCCTTAAACTTGTAGCGTATCCTTTCTGTGTGGAAGAGCGTGCTCGTGCATACAGCCGGAATTTGTCTTCTGCAGGAGGCACTAAGCGCGTGATTTGGACGCTGCCGTTGGGAGGATGATTTCTTATGGCTGAAAGTGCTTGTGATCATTCTTGAAATAAATTGCTTTTATTTCCTGCTCTTGTCTTGCCAAATATCCTAAAGCTATACGTTCACCTTCCTTCCCCAGCAGTACTGGGAGCTGTTGGGTAGAGCCAGTCCCCTGCTTCTGTTCCAGTTACTCTGAAAGCAAAGAAGAAAAGCTTTAATCGGTACTTTTTAATTTCCTTATTAGACAGTTGAGAATCCATACGGGAGGGGAGACTTTGTGATATCTGTGTTCTTACTGCATGGGGAAGATTTTACTTCACAGCTCTTCCCCTCTTGAACACCAAAGAGTCTGTAGCGAAGCTGTTTTGTCGCGAGTTATGCTTAAATGGTATCACGAGCACTTGGATGCTCAGAGCATTAAGTCTGTCTTGCGGAGTGAGGTATATGTGAAAATGTATAAAAGCTGTTATGTTCTTCACGAGTACACACCCTTTCCTTGTTTTCAGGAAAATTAGTGTTAATATCTCGGTAACTGTTGCAGCTGTGGTTTATGGGCTCAGCAACTGCTTATTTTGGTTGTGATTGCAAATACTTGAACATCTTCTTGTTCTCATTAGGTTAAGGATGGCTCCCTCTGTGTCAGCAGCAAAGGTTTGAATCTTGAACTCGGGATTCAGACACATGAAACACTTGTGGTGAGAGAAATTGGAATATAAGTTGCAGCTGCTCGGTAGCGGCCGTGCGTGTTCGTGCCCTGTTGTGGTTTTTGTGGAGGGGTAAAGCCTTTACATTGCTTTAGGATGGGGGAGTGCAAGAGGCAGGTGCTGCAGGTCGCCTAACGCGAGTCACGCTCTGCCTTGCTCGGTCTCTGCGGGGTTGCTGGAGGGTACGAGCTCCCCGGCTCCTCTGAGCAGTGGGATTTCAGAGACTGGAAGTTGGCGCGGGGACGTGCAGATATTGCTATTTTCTGATGTTAAATCCTTCTCTCGAACAGATTAATAAATAAAACCATTGGGCAGTTGCACACAGATGCCTCTTGTCCTGGCACAGATAAATAAATCCCGATGGTGGATTTCGACCTCTTATTCCAAGAAAACTGCTCAGCTTCCGCTGGAGAGAGACTGCTGTTGTCTCGGGCCCAAAACTGCCCCGAGCTGCTCTGCTGGGCATTGGCTGGCGAGTAGTTTATTTGAGAACTGGGAGTATGTTAAAAAGGTTCTGTAATCAGCAAAATACTTGTCGCATAAAAATTTGGCTTGTATTTTCTGTGTTATGATATTTTTAAGTTGAAACTTTAGGGACTATTGTTATTTTAGATACGTATAAGCTCCAGCAGAGCTAGCATATCATTTATTTTTTTAAATACATTTTATATATCTATATATATATCTGAGACGATGACAAGAAAAGTAAAGCATGGGGGAGGTAATTGATTAATGTCCCTCCATGTTGAAAGAGGTAGTTCAAATTAAGGCAGACTAATTGATGGATTCAGTAAGAAGTTTCCTCTTTAAGGTCAGGTTTTTCTATTCTGGGTTTTCTTTCGACAAGCGTTTGAAACGCGTTCCAGGATTTGCTTGTCTCGTTTAGCCTGGGGCTCCTTGCGCTCACGCTCTGACCGCTGTGCTCTCAGACCAAGGTTAGGTCTGGATTTGATCGTACCCCGTGTTATTTGGAGAGCTGTAGGTGCCAGGCGTGCTGCGGGGTGTGCTCAGCTTGTTGTTCTGCAGCGGAGACCGGCGCTCCAGCCCGACCTGCCCACGCTCTCCTGCCTCCTCTCCGCTCCCTGCGCCGCTGGCCCCGGCACGCCTGCTCACACGCTGCCCACCTCCAGTCCCCGAGGAAATCTGGAGTCCAGCTCATCCCAGACTGCTGCCTTGCTTCTCCAGCTGGTCATCGTTAGTCAGCAAACGGATGGTTTGGGTTTTTTTTTTTCCTCCCCCTGTGCTTCCTTCTCTGCAGCGAGTTGGTCTGGGCTCTGCTGCTCGCAGGGGGAATTTTCCCAGCAAGGCTGTGGCTGCAGTTAAGGCTCGGCTCTGCCCTGCTGCGTCCGATAAGGACGGAGCGAATGGAGAGGGGCCCTCTGTGGTGGGGCAAAGTGATTGCTGTACCGCACCTTTTGTTAAAGCAATTCCTTCCCTACTTCATTCTAAAAGAATTACTCCCCTCCTATATAGCAGCAAAACTACTGATTCTTCTTTTTTCCCCTGAAACGTGCAGTCCCCTCCTACCTCTTGCCTTTGTCGGAAGCAACCTGTTTGCTCCAGCTGACGAACGCATCCCTCCTGATATGTTCTGTCTTCTGTATCGGTATCCCGGGATAGTATTGTTTGTTTATTCCCCTCCCCAAAATGCACAGGAGGACAGGAGCGGCGAAGCGTTACTGTGTGCGCGGGCTCGGCCCGGTGTCTCCTTGGCGGGATGCTCTCGGGCGCTGGAGGCACTCCGGCTCCCAGGCACTAGGAGCAGCAGTCCCGTATCTTCAGGCTTAGAAATCACCGTAACAAGGACAAGAGTCACAACTCCAGCCAGGCTGGTTTTCATTAAGAGTAAGAAAAACGTGAATTCCTCAGAATTTTGTAAAGGCTTTTGATATGTGAGTGCTCAGTGATGTACTACAAGATCTGGGGGGAAATAAACTTTGGATTAAAGAATAAACTCTGTTCCAGAAACTCCCTGCTCAATACTTGGAGGCTTTCTCAGGTACGAAGAGTGAGAGCTGGGCTTGGGTATTCTGCGGAAGAAAGCCGCCTTGCTGTGGCTTTCCATCAAGCTGTCATGCTTTTTGTCTAAGTTCATAAGCTTCTTCGGCTGGTCCTTGTCTGAGCCTCATTTCAGAACGTACTATACATAAATATTTATATAAATAATTAATATTCATATGTAACGTTTTGGTTAAACCTTTTAGAGCTTTTCTTGCACTGCAGTTTCTCCTGGAAGGGGTGTGCTGTCTCACTGTGGAGGTCAGAAAAATTTTTTGGGCCATAAAATTGAGACTTTTGAAGCTCTGCAGGTATCCTATGACAAAAGTCAAGCTGCTTTTTGGCTGGTTTTAAGGCTCATCTTCTGCCATGCAGGAATGGGGTTTGATACTGTTTCATTTAGGCTTAGGGTTGAAACTTGGCTGTGTGGATTTCCGTACCATGTCTACAAAAAGCCGACATTTGTGTAGCTGTGTACTGACAAGCAGAAAGACAAATTCGGAATGATCTGCTCTGGAAAGGATCCAGACGTTTTAATTTGTGTGTATGTAATTCCGAGATCTCTACCGGAGCCAAGTCTGCTCTCCTTAGACTCGATGATAATGCTTAGCACATGTAGTGTTTTCATCTTGAAAGCACTACACAAACATTAACTAACCTAGCAGTTAAGCTTTAAACTTTCCTTTTAGCGGACGTTCCCTGCGGTCGGGAAGCAGGCTGCTCTCTGCGCCGCTCTGTGCAGGCGCTATAGCGTTATATACGTTGACCGGGAGCACGCCGCAGGATGGGCTGGCAAAGGGTGCTAAAAACAGCCGCTTATGGTTCCTCTGGGTGGCGGAGGAAAACTCAAATGGCTTTTGAATACGAATCGCTTTACTGATCTGACCAGAAACCCAGCCACCGCGTCGCAGCCACCGCTTCGAGCCGAACTGATTCTTTTGGTGAGAGTCTTTTAAATTTTCACGTAGGTCGTAATCGGGCCAATGCATCTGACGGCATTTCTAGTAAAATGATGAGGCAGCAATGGGCTCTTGCTTCCACTCGCTCTGCTCCGGGGCCGGATCTGACTACTTTCCCAGCATAATAGCACGTTCCAGAAACCATGAAGCTGTCCTGCCTTTGTTGCCGTACCACCGGTAATGACTTAATCAGCCAAAGGACCGAATTTGCTAAGCCAAATGGTTGAAGTAAACACACCTACTCCGCAAGGACTTCTGTCGGGACCTCTGGAGGCCACGCCATGGGTCCTGTGTGGGGGGGAATGGGATAGCTCAGGGATGCTTTTGTTCCCAGGAACGAGAGGACACCTTGCAGGGTGTTTAAGTCCTTGAGGAACCGTTCCTGGCTCGCTCGGCATTGCGGCAAAGCCTTAAAAACCTTTATCTTTGTGCTTTTGCTAGCGGGTTATTGTTGCTTCCTTTAGTTCACTTAACGGAACAGGTGGCCTTATTCTTCAGTGTCTTGGCAGATTTCCTCTTAAGCCTTATTTTAGAGAGTTGAAAGCGGAAGAGGGCATAGGGGGCTTTTTGAAGCTGTATTCACCGAGGGCTGTATTCCCACCAGCGTTGTGAAGTCTAGAATAGTTACTCCGGGATTCTTTGCTGTTTTGCAGCAATTACGGTTTTCTCAGTCGTGAAGTGGGGGGACGTTGTCCTATAAAAGAAGAATATAGCCAGGAGAAGCGTTGAAACACAGAAAGAAGGATCACAGGTTTTATTCGCTGCCCCAGGATTTAGCCGCTTTGTCTCGAGACAGGCGCAGGTTTTGCGGGAGCTTGTGAAGGCTTGGAAAGATGAAAAATAAACATGGTCAGCACTCTTCATCTCTGAACGGTGGGTGGGTGAACAGAATTGCTGCATAATGAATTTTGACATTTATTAACCCCCTCCTTCCCCCTACCTTTGTCCCACTTTCTGTACCTCGGAGTAAAGCCTGACCCCGAGTGTCCGGGGAGCAGATGTAGGGGTGCTGCCACTGCGTTAGATAGTGCTTTTTCTGGTTTTACATGTTTTGTGTCAGAACAGTTGAAAATGGGTTTAGCCTGCTCTTTCCCTCGATGGAGAGGCTTAATTTTTCTTTAAAAAAAAAAAAAAAAAA
>VFFE01008394.1:1196717-1251360 GCA_008921705.1 Burhinus oedicnemus
ACCTATTTATGAAACACGTTTGCACAACCCCTTTATGCAATGGTTGCAGAGGAGGGGTTGAGTTGTGACCAGACTTACTTCCTCTTCGTCAAATTTGTCGGGTCCAACGACTGCCCATCAAGATTCCGTGGGATATCTGTGGTCTCATTTTAAATTTACATGGTGCCGGTTTCAGAGCCGGGGCTGTGCAAGAGAATTTTCTGGTAGGGGTGAGACAGGACACGGCAGCACGTAAGCCCTTGGAGGCTGGGGTTTGTCTGCCCGGGTCGGGTTTGGGTTGCAGCGCTTGCTTGCCGGAGTTCAACTTTCACAAAGAGGAACTTTATTTACAAAGCTTTGGACAGTGATTTCATTGTCCCAGAAATGCCTGGCATGAAGGGGAGCATTGAGGCTCTGTCACGAGTCCAGGTTCCCGAGTCCACACCTGTCGGTGGGCGGCTGCAGCCGGTCACCCGCTGCAGCCGGGGTTCTCGCCTTTCTTGCGTCTAAGGATTAAGGCTCGGATCTGCTGCAGCTGGTCTCAAACTCTGCAGAAGCCCAACAGCAGCCAGTGTTGATGTGCCTCCTTTCTCGCTCTTCACCGCATGTTCCAGAGAACATGGAATATTCTGCTCCACTCTGGTGAGACCCCCCTGCAGTGCTGCCTCCGGCTCTGGGGACACCCAAAAGCAGAAGGACATGGACCTGTTGGAGCAGGTCCAGAGGAGGCCACCAAGATGATCCAAGGGCTGGAGCCCCTCTGCTGTGAGGACAGGCTGAGAGAGTTGGGGGTGCTCAGCCTGGAGAAGAGAAGGCTGCGGGGAGACCTTGGAGCCCCTTCCAGTATCTGAAAGGGGCTCCAGGAAAGCTGGAGAGGGACTCTGGATCAGGGAGCGGAGCCAGAGGACAAGGGGGAACAGTTTTAAACTCAAAGAGGGCAGATTTAGATGAGATATTGGGAAGAAATTCTTGACTGTGATGTTGGTGAGACCCTGGCCCAGGTTGCCCAGAGCAGCTGTGGCTGCCCCATCCCTGGAGGTGTTCAAGGCCAGGTTGGACGGGGCTTGGAGCAACCTGGTCTGGTGGGAGGTGTCCCTGCCCATGGCAGGGCGTTGGAACTAGATGATCTTTAAGGTCCCTTCCAACCCAAACCATTCTATGAAAACAGTAAATTGTCAACAAAGCCCCAACTCTCTCCATAGTAAGTGTTCATGGTAAAGTAGGAGCTTAAGGAGCTTAATACACTTGGTGAGCTCTGGTGCAAGACCTCGTGTCCCACCTAGCAACTCATGTAGCAGGGAGGGCGTGCTTTTGAGTTTGGGATTTTTTCATGCCTTGTATAAACAGTTGAAAAAAAACTTAACGTAATCAGGGTTAGATGGTGCCATACACGTAGGGAACAATGCGGTGTGGTTGGATTTGTTCTGGAAAGGGTATTATACTGTCCAGGCTTTTCTGCTCGAGATAGCAAAGGAAAAACCAGAGGGAGAGGGAGGAGGACACGGAGCCGCGCTGATAAGGTGGCTCCCTTTCAATTTCCTGCCTGCGCAGTGGGGAAGAGATCTGTCCTGCCTGTGATGGATCCGAGGTTAAGGATCGCCGTTCACACGTTTACATGCGTTTCCTTCCAAATAATGGGTAGTTTCATTTATTTTTCCCCGTAACTGACTGTTACCTAGGTGGCTGTGAAGGGATGGCAGGATTTTGAAAACTTAGTGGACTTCCCTGTCTCCGCTTTCTCTGCAAATGTATCTAGGAAATTTTGCCATTTCCTTTGAAACTAATTATTGGCTGGACTCGGATGTACAAGCTGGCAAGGTCGCTGTGAAATCAGAGCTTTGGGGGAAGGGTCGATTTTTTTTTTTTTTTAATTTTTTTTTTTCTTTTTAAAAAGGGAGGGGAAAAATCCCCTTGATGTAGGCTGCTGTAGATCAGATTGTGTGTTTTCTTTTGTAGATCAGGCATGCTAATAAACATATTCAAGATTACTAAACAGGAGGAATAGCTACAGCTTTTGTTTTTTTTTGTGGGGGGTTTTTTTCTGTTGTTTTTTTTTCTTGAGACATTGAGGAAAGAAAATGGAGCGCAAAGGGACAAAAAGAATTGCTGAACAAAGCGTGTCCTTTCCTCAGCTTTATGAAATAGCGACAGCGTCTCTGGGAAGAACCTGAGCTGCGGGGAGGGAAGGAGAAAGCGGCTGGGAGCATGTAACCAGTCGTGACACAGGAACGGCTGCGCATTCCTGCTCCCCGGATTTGCATAGAAGATGCCTCGTGTAGCTGAACTAATAAAAAGCCCAAACAATAGCTCTCGCCTACGAGTCACTACAAGGAGTGGATTGTTAACCTGCTCCTGACCTCCTCCCTTTTTCTTTAATTTCAAAAAATGAAATGAAGTCCCTATAGTCACTTCTGAACTTGTGTGTGTACATACAGGGTACGTATTTTGCTCCAGGAGAGGCGTGCTTGCCCGCAAGCCCTTGCAGTTGGAGAGCGTGGCCCTAGGATGAGCGATGGAAAAAAAGGTGGAAAAAAAATCTCCCTTTGTTCTGTTTTTTCTCGCCGACCTCCACTCCGCTTGGGAGGGTGTGCTGTCTTGATCAGAGGGAACTTTTTTGGCGTGTGTTTAATTAATTAAAAGAAAGAAGGTAGTAAATTGATGGTTACAGTGGAATTTCTTCTGTGATGGTAAATCCATTCCAGTCTAAAGCAATCTTCTGCCTGGGACAATAAATACACCGTAGATAACAGCTCCTCTTGAAGGTGAGCCAGAACTCCTCTGGCCATGTTATAGATGAGAAAAAGATGTCAAGTAACGCGTCCAGGATCAAAAGGCAAATCTGCGATGGAGCAGAGGATTACAGATTCGGGACTGGAGTCTCAGCTTTGAGCCTCGTAAACCGTAAGACCTTCTTCCTCCCCACCACCGCCCTGCCACGTTGCAGAAGATGGATGTCAGCCGTCGGTCAGGGTTCTGTGGTGTCCTGCTCCCTAAGGGAAGGTTTTCCTGTGTGATACAGTAAATTAAGTTCAAGTATGAGTCCCACATAGTTCACCATGGATATACAACCACACATGCTGCTGACAACTTGTCCTTCGTATTATTTTTGTCTGTTTTTCACTTTTCTTCTTGGTCAGATGTGGATTTCCTTCTTGGAGCCTACCCTGGGGTTAATTCCATAGCTCTGCTCTCGGTGATAGTTCACGTTTTCTATAAATCTCGTGGGCTGATGCCTTTTGGCTCTGTAGAAGAAATGTGGCTGCACACTTGTGACTTTTATGTATTTGGACTCTCAGCATTACCCAGAGTTTATCATCTGAAGCCTGTCTCCCCTGGCCAAAGCATGACTAGAGACCTAATAACCATTTGGTAACGGAGAAAAAGTATGTTTTAGAGATGTAAACAGGTCGTGAACTGAGGGAGGGACGTCGAAGGAGTTTGGATCAGAATCGCACGTCGCCAAGAAGTTTGTACTTCAAGCTGTGCGCCGTAAACGGAATAACTGTGTGCGGTCTGGGTATATGGGGTAGAGCAGAGTCTTGCCCAGCACAGCAAGGGTCGCGAGGGAGATGGTAACAAAAATATATATGGTGTTTAGTGGGACACCCTGGAATGTTGGTGTCTTACTAGAAGAATTGGAGAGAAAACCCAGGAATTGATTCTCCAGCCTGTTGACGTTTAAGCTAGTGTTGGAAGCGCTCAGAAATCACAACATTCGTTTCCGAGCCCTTTTGAGCACTCCGGAGTGGAAGCGAGTTAAAGGTTTCTGTGTGCGTGTACGTACTTGAAATAAAAACTGTTTTATATGAAACTGCCGTTGTATACTAAGCTAAAACCTCGGTGGGTCAGGCTTGGTTTTATTTTTTTTTAATTATTATTTTGGTAGTGTTGTCTTACAAAAACCTGCAGTGAGGTTAGGAGAAACCTTAGGAGCGTTTAGCTTTGGTTGGAGTTCGGGAGGTGCTGGTGGTCTTGGTTCGCGCCGGCTGTGCAACCTGTCTGTGGTTGAACAGAAGGGCGGGGGAGTTTATATTTCAGTTGCTGAACTGGAGCTCGTGTCGTGGGATTCCTTTGTCTGAAGTACTGGACTGAGACTAAGTGGATTTTCCGAGCGTTGCGAGGGGCGGGTTTGGGGAGAGGAGAGGCAGCGCTTCAGTGTCACATCTGCTCGCGTCTGCGCTGGTGGCCACCTCAGCCCTCGGTGACACTCGGGGAGCAAAGAAGCTTGTGTAGCCAGTTTTTTTCTCACCTTTGCATAATGTTTTTTTCCACATTGAGGATGCAAACATGCTGTAAATGATGACTGCAGAAAAGCTGCAGTTAAGAATTTATTGGTTTTGCGAGAATCTCCAGTTTTGAGAACTTGCGTTACCCTTCGCAGCTGATGTGAGCACGGGATGTGCCCACAAGCTTTTCCCTTTAGCTAAAGGAAAACTTACACCTGGAATCTGGTACAACTCTGGGATGATCGAGCAGAAGAGAGACCTTGCGTGAACTGTTCTTTCTCCGTTGCCACGCGGCTTTGAGCTGGCTGGTGAAGCTGGTATCGTGGCCATCTAAAGAGCAACCTGGTTAAAGAGCAACCCGCTTTGTCGCTGCTCTGCCCGACCACATCCATCTGAACTGGCCCAGTGTGGCCGCCTCTGTTTGGCGTGTCCTGACTTCTCCTTTCACCGAGGCGGACGCGGGGCTCATAGCCCCTGCTGGAACCACGCACCGGTGCGGCGGGCGCTCGGCCAGCGAGCTGCCAGCGCCGGGACCTGCGACACTGAGGAGCCCTTGAAGAACGGGGCACCGGGGCGTGGAAGCAGGTTTCTCCTCCGCAGGGTTTCCCAGCGATTTGGGGGGCTCATCCAGCAAACGGCGATTTGCAGTTTGGATGGTTCACGTAGGAATTCCAGCGTTGGTTAACAGCGCCGGGTCTGAGCCCCACAGAAAAGAGCTCTGCGGACTTGTTCAGGTCCCGCTTCCTTCCCCCTCTAAGGCATGCGTGCTCTCTCAGGGTTTGAATTACCCCATACTCTTTTCAGGAAAATAAATAGGGTATCTGTAAGTTTAAACATTAAGGCCTTTGTCAGCCCACAGCGAGTAGCGGAGGCCTCCTGTGGATAAAACTATGTTTGGGGGGAGGTCCTTGTTTTACAGCGCATTGAGTTCTGCTGAAGGATGGAGGCTTGACAGCGCTGAGACTGAAGTCCTCTGTGCAGGGGACAGGTGGAGCTCCGGCAACGAGCCTTTTCCCCCTTTTCTTTTCCCCTTTTTCGCTCCCAACCGCTTGTGCCGAGCGCGTTTTGTCCTTGTACCAAAGGGCAGTGCATGCGGCCGGGGTGGAGGAGAGGACGTCGACCGACGTGACTCCCTTCGCAGCCCTCAGACGGCGTGCCAAGTGGAGCGCTCGGTCCGTTTGGTCTCGATTGTTTCCTAGCAGATCATCCAGATTCTGTTTTTCAGCTGGAGCGTGTGCCGCCTCTTACCCTTGCCGTGCCGTGCCGCTCGCTGGGGCTGCCGCAGGACAGCCCTGGCCACCCCTGGCCACCCCTGCAGCCTCGCGGAGGCAGGTCCGACCTTGCACTTGGGTCTGTGTTCGGTCAAACACCCCCTTCTTGCTGCTGCCTCTGCTGTCCTGAACAGCTTCCCGAGCCAAAATCGAAGTTTCTCCAGCACAGAGTGCATCTGTTACTGGTTAGGTGCGTGTTCCACCAGTATGACCCTCTCTCCCGAACTCGCCAGCTCCCGCTGAAGCTGGGGATGAATCTGGTTTATAGTTACTCAAACGGAAAAGACGGATCGCAGCTCAGCGGTGACGCTCCTTCCCGTGGTACGGTGCCGCGTCGCCCTGCTCTGCGATGCACAAACCAGTTACGAGGCGCTGGTCTGACTCGCAGCGGACTTTTGTACAAGTTAAATCAGCATTTTGTTCCCACAGAAATTGCTGGGGTTTTTAAGTGCTGCTGGCAAACGCGTTCAGAAGATAGTACGGGCTGAAATCGTGGGTCTTAAACTGTGCTCTGTGGGGCTGTGCAGAGGGACTTGCAGATTCATTAAATAAGCTTTTTGATGGAAAACTTGATAAAGGAGCCAGGAATGCCCAAGAAATTCATGGGTGTTGACAGACGTCCGCTGGTGTGAAAACTGTGGCAAGCGCTCGCAGAGGGAAGTGACATGATGTGTCGGTTTGCTGCATGCAGATGGGATAAGTTCCCTGAAAACCCTTTATTAGTGACGTTCATTAGTGGCCAGAGTTGCTCTTCTGGAAGGTTCTTCGACCTGGTCAGAGCTCGGTCCTTTTCTTGGAAAGCGGAGATGCTCTTTCGCGTCTCCCGTTTGATGTTTGAATCCTGTGTTTCTTCAGCCCTTTGTATGCCAGAGCAGCTGTTGTAGAAGGGGTTTCACGTGGCCGAACAATGCAGATTGTGCCTTTCTTCTCCTAATGGAAATAAAACTCGATTTTCACAGCCTCGGAGTATGATGTTTTGGCCATCCTCAGCCACCCCTCCAGGACAGCTCTACCCAAAACTCCCCCTGGTTTATCTACCCCAACCCCAGCAGCTACCCCTGCATCCTTACTGGGATCCTGGCCTCAGATTTGATCCAGGACCGTGAAACCTTTCTGCGTCCTTTGCTGTGGAACATAATTGCTCATGCCTTAATTGATGCCTTCTGATCTTCTGTCTCTAGTGCTGCTCGTCCACAGGTCAGCAGCCGGAAGCGGACGCCCTTCTCCCTGTCCGTGCCACCCCGGTGCTCCAGGGCTGCTTTGTGCCGGGTTTCTCTGCGGCTCCAGGCAAAACTGAACGTAGCGTGCTTCACGTCGTTCTCCTTCCCTCTTTCCATTTCTCTCCGGACTTTTTCACGCTCCTGTGCTGTATAGTAGTCCTTTAGCCAGGATTATTTTCTCCCATTTCTGGCTTGGACGCCAGAAGTGCATTATTTCTGTGTTAACTGGAAGGGCTCTTTGGGTTGAGAGAGGAAACTTCTCTCGGATCGATGCCACAAATAGCACGTCTGCCCCTTCCCTTGACTAAATGACCTTCAGATTTCATATTGATGGGTAGCTTTATCCTCGCTCTGTTTTAGACTGAAGAGGCGATCTTCGTCTGCTGGGGGACCGCGTTAGGGCCTGCCTCTGTGGGTACGTGTGTTCCTGCGAACTCCTCTGCGCGGCGAGCTGCGCAGGAGCGGAGCGCTGCCACTCCAGAGGGGATATCTGCAGCTTTATTCAGTGGGTGTCCTCTTGTCCCAAAAGGACTTTGAGCAGGGATGACCTCCCTGTGCCTCAAGCCAAAAGAAGAAAAAAGAAAAAAAGGGAAAAAAAAAAAAAATTCATTTTTCCTACAACTCTGAAGCAACTGAGGTTGAAGGCTTGGAAATCAGGGCAAGCCCGTGAGCGAGCGGGGATGAGATGTGATTCCTCCTGCTCCTCCTGCAGCACAGCTCTCCCGGATGGCCTTGGGAAGCAGATGGCTTCTTGTTTCTCCCCTGGAAGGCAGGGAGCTCGGGGAGCCCTGGGACCGCACCTGATGGGTGAATGCCTGCCACGGATGCTGTTATGCATCTGTTTGCTGGTTCAGTATTCCCTAAAATCCATCAGTTCGCTCTTACTCCCTGCCCACCCTAGCCCATTTCAGCCCTATTTGGCGTTGATAGCTTTGGCTGGAAGTCCTTCTTGGCTTCTGCCTGTATTGTCCTAATGTCACTCCATGGTCCGAACAAATGTGTTTTTCTCCATTTCTGCCTCTGCGTGAGTTTATAATCCCGCTTGCTGTAATGAGCAGTGAAAAAGACTGGAAAAAAAACTTTGGAAGAGACTTTTGTGAAAAGGGTTTAGGGCTTTTGTGCTTCAGGTACAGAGCAGAGCTTAACTTTGTGATGCTCAGAGCTGTATTTATCGACACGGATTCCATGTTGGAATTCCGCATTTTGAAACCTGTGTTTGCAGAGCTCTCTCCTGTTCCTCCC
The DNA here is from genome assembly GCA_008921705.1 of Burhinus oedicnemus. Lineage (NCBI taxonomy): Eukaryota > Metazoa > Chordata > Aves > Charadriiformes > Burhinidae > Burhinus > Burhinus oedicnemus. The sequence continues at coordinate 1,204,656 of VFFE01008394.1, forward strand.
AGGATGTTAAAGAGCAGATAAGGAGGGTGAGGTCAGCTCCGTAGTGCAGGAATTTCCCGGGCCTGGAGAAGCAGCCTGCTTCGGTGAACTCGCTCAGCCTGAAGTTCCGATTTGATCTTGGGCTGCAAAACCTGTGAAGTTAAACAAAAACAACCACCCCCCCGCCCCCATGATCCGTGACAAAACACTCTTTGACCTCAGGCCTTAACGGCTGCATAGTAAAAAGTGAAGAGACTGAAGCTGCGTTTTCATTCCTGGAAAGATGGGAGTATCCAGTGCCACTGGCTCCGTCTGTCTGTCGGTACTGGGTGGGGGAGAAGGGGAAGACTCGGTATCTCCTGCAAGCTAAACCACGAGGAAAATGAGAGTGTGTTTTGTTTGTTGGACTGCTCCCTTTGGTCCTGCTTGGATCGATGGGGATGAGAAGTTGAAAACCGTTTGGGCGGATGTCTGCATCCCGTGTTAGTCTACAGCGAGTCCTTACCAGCTCCGTTCCTGGGAAGTTGGGTAGATACTGAAGCAGTGGTCATCTTCTGCAAGGAGAGCTGGGACGTGGGGACCCAGGGAGTTCTCCGCTTCGAGGTTAACCACCGTTTTTCTGGGATATCTCGTCGTGAGGTTGTTTTGCTGGTGCTGCCTGAGTGGAAAGCTTTGCAAGACCGAGCTGGCTGTCGTGGCACTTGTTTAGATCAAGTTGAGGGCAGCGCCATCAGTCTTTGCCGGTGCTGTTCTCTTTATGGTGTGAGCTGGAAGGTTTTAACGTCCTGGAGAATAATTCCATAAATTCTGCCTTCAGTAAACTCTACCGAACAATGAAAAGCGTGTCCCAAATAAGTCCTGTTCTGACACGGTGTTGTATTAATGCTGTTCACCAACTGGAGCTCTGAGCTGCTGTCCTCGCACTGGCAATAATTTAACATAGTTTCTGTATTATGGAATATTGATTTACTGCGGAGCATAAAAATGTGCCGTCCTCAGCAGAAGGGCCTCACCAATTGTTATGCTCCAGGAACACTGCTGCTCAGGAATGTGAAATAAATTTTCCCTTTTAACAATAGATCCTGATTTGCATAGTCTCTATTCTTGTTTCCCCAGGGATTGTGCCACTAATGGTCTGTAGCGAGCGCTCCCCCACTTTGACACCAAAATACTCTATTTGCACACACACAAAGGGCTTTGCTGTTGAACAAGTGTAATAACTTTTCAAACGGTTTACTCTGTGCTGTAATTGTCTCCTCTCAGTTACGCACTTAACTTTTGGTTGAAGAATTTAAGACACTGAACGACCCCCTTCCTTCTCTTCTTTGATGTTTTAACTGCATTAATTTTGGGGCAGCTTGGTTTACAGCAATCCAAAAAGTCAGACCGTCCTGTGCTGCCAAGCGCGAGGTGGTGTCTTGTTGCTGGCCGAAGGAGAACCCGGAGCTGGGAAGCGGTTTGTTTGCTCAACCGTACCTTCTTGGAAAATGTTGACCGCTGCTGCAAGCCCTGCCTGTCCCAGGCCACGAAGTGTTATTTGACTGAGGGTGTCCCAGCAGCTTTTGTTTATTTTATTTTATAGCGTTTCCTAGAGAGGATGCTGGTTTTCCACAGGGGATGTGTTGGGGGATGCTTGGCTCGGAGGCTTTGCCAGTGTATCTGCCCGCGCGTGCTGGTCTGGTGCTTTGGCAGCCAGCGGAGTTTTAGGACGGAGTTGCAATGTGTGCAATTTTCCAAGTGTTTCAGGACCTCTTATTGTACAGAAATTCAAGAAAATGGCTTGTTGTAGTTGTTGCGGGTTGTGCTCATGATGCATTAGCGAAGGTGGTAAAACCAGCCTCTTCTATCGTGTACTGTATCCTCTTCTTGCTGGGCAGGAGTCGCTGGTCCCCGGCTACCGAGTCTGCCAAAGGCAGGTTGTAAATCTCGTTGTTGAAATCTTACCTGTAACGCCAAGAGGAGGAAAAAAGAAATGAAGTGAAAATTTTCCATTGGCTCAGTGCTTCTCCTGCTTTTTGGTTTCGAATGGAAGAAGTATAAATCCTAATGAAAAACGTGGGTCTAAAGAAGGTAATGATTGTACTGTCCTGCGCAGCCCAGACCTGCTAGGAAGCTGTTGTAAGCAAAATTACTATATTGACAAAGGGCCTTACTCGCCAAAAAGGAGGATACGCTCCTGGAAGAAGTTGGTTGTGAGCTTGAGCGATCCTATTTTAGGCATTTTGGAGGGGAAGGTGGGCATCTTGGTGCTCAGTTCATGTTGTTGAGAATGGCATATTAATCAGAACTTTAAGGGAAAAATTCCCACTGAACTGAAAGGGCATTGCAGTTGCGGCGAACTTTGTTGTTCAGTTACGAACGCCTTTGGTGCGTGGTATAGTCTTACCTTCCCTTTCCTGGATTTCACTGCAGGGGGTAACAAACTGCCTTGCATTTTCTGGGTACCACGATGATCAGGCAAATTGTGCGCTTCGGCAGTATTAGCTGTTCTGCTGGCTGCGGCGCCCGCGTAGTGGCTTGTGAGCGTGCGGAGAACTCTGTTGAAAAAGTGGTCCAATAAATTCGCTTATAAACGTGGTATTTTTCAGCTGCCTGCTCTGCCGTGCGTCTGGAGGGTCGGTTTTGCTGGTGTGACAGCCAGCTCTTCTGAGCGTCCACGCTCTTCTGATTCCCACCTCCTGTCCCCAGCTTGCTCCTCTACCTTCCCCTTCTCTCCCCACACCTTCCTCCGTAGTTTGTGGGTGCCGAAACAGGATTCAGACACGGGCCGAAGTACTTGCGTTGGCATAGCTGAAAGAATAAAATCAGAATTTTAGGCTATTGTCACAGAACAATTGCTGCTGCAAAGGGCTGAAGAACAGCTAAGGCTTGGAATGGCTGTTTTTCAGACCGTCATCTGAATAAAAGCTTGGGGTATTGCATAAATGTCATAGCGTAAAGATCTGGGGCACTTGGATTTGAAATATCGCGAAAGTTCAAACCTAGCCCTGGCAACCAGCGTGAAGAATTTCAGCAAAGATCTTAAAAGCATTCAGGAAATTAAGAAAGAAAAAAAAATATCTAAACGCCAGTCCTGAGACTGAGCAGAGCCTTCTGCTGGGCCGTGCTGTTTGCTTCTGCTTGATTGACGTGCTGCCAAATTCATGCCTTGGTCATGAACTCAACAGAAAGTGAAATCACAAGGGTATGACAGTCGTATCGTTGAAATCGCCTTACAGTTAACGGGCACACCACATCACAGAGCCCTTATCATTAGGAGTCTTTCTGGGCTTCATGGAAAATTAGGACTTTTTTCTTCTTATTTTAATTAGGTGACACCTTGAGGTAACGGAAGAAGTTAAGCAAGCCTGGGCGTAGTGGTATGGCAGCAGAGGAGAGCAAGAGCTTCACCGGAACCGGGTGAAGTGAGCTTGTTGGGAGCAGAGGGCTGGAGCTGTATCTATGTGTGCGTGGTGGCCTGGGGAGATGAGCGCTTTGGGAAGATCCTCTCCATGGTAGTCTTTGGGAACAAATGAGATGGAGGTGCTAAGAGGAACGCTAATAAGGTAGCACAATGTTTTGCCTTAAAGCATATGAAAAACAATAATGAAACAAAAAACGCAAATGAAGAAAAGCTTGGAGTGCTCTCCAGCGCTGAGATGGTGGTTTCTAGTCCATGTATTTCCCCCTCGCACTTCCATATCCCTGCGATTCACCCATTAATGGGAGGGAGCTGGGGCTGACAAGGTAGACAGTGCACGTTTTTCCTCTCTGGAGTGCTTACAGGAGAGTCCTATTGAAGATGAACACTGAGCCGTGGGTGGCCTCTGCCTTGGCTTCCTGGCCTGGTAAGAGCGAGGAGCAACTTCTGAAAGTTGATTATGCTGCAGGTCAGCTGAGGCAGAGGAAGGCAAGTTCTGAAAAATGGGCGGAAGGTGCCTAAATGCCTGTCCCAGGCAGCCACGGCACAGTCCAGACCGCTGCGGGCTCTGCTCTGCAAGGGTTTTCCTGCTGGGCAGGACCAAGCGGAGATGGGAAGCTCTGCTGGGAAAGCATCACCTCTTACCACTCTCTGCCTGTTGTCTTAGTGACTGGCTCCCGTGTCCTTGTTTGGAAGGTGTCCTCTTTGCGTCACCGTGTTGCGAATACATAAGTCATGCTGTCAGGTTGGCACAGGGGACGGGATTGTATTTCTGTCCCTTGGGATTCAGTCCCTGGGACTTGTTCTGATACCTGCTGGCATGAGTTGAGCCTGGCTGTGGTTTGGTCGCTGTTGGCTTGGCCGTAGGTGAGGTGGGCACAACGGAGGGAAGCGCAGCGGAGCCGCTGGTGTGTGGACAAAACGTATTGACATCGTGTGCAGACCCTGCTTGGGAGCTGGTGTCTGAAATCCCACAGATCCTTCTGCTGGTGGCCTTAATGAGTATTTTAGGGTCACCATCCAAACAGAAGATGTTTATTGCGTCCATCCAGTTCTTAAAACCAAAAGCTATTAAGGGATCATAAAATCATAGAATGGGTAGAGTTGGAAGAGACCTTAAAGATCATCTGGTTCCAACCCCCTGCCATGGGCAGGGACACCTCCCCCTAGACCAGGTTGCTCCAAGCCCCGTCCAACCTGGCCTTGAACACCTCCAGGGATGGGGCAGCCACAGCTTCTCTGGGCAACCTGGGCCAGGGTCTCACCACCCTCACAGTCAGGAATTTCTTCCCAATATCTCATCTAAATCTGCCCTCTTTGAGTTTAAAACTGTTCCCCCTTGTCCTCTGGCTCCGCTCCCTGATCCAGAGTCCCTCCCCAGCTTTCCTGGAGCCTCTTTAGGGACTGGAAGGGGCTCCAAGGTCTCCCTGGAGCCTTCTCTTCTCCAGGCTGAACACCCCCAACTCTCCCAGCCTGTCCTCCCAGCAGAGGGGCTCCAGCCCTCGGATCATCTTGGTGGCCTCCTCTGGACCCACTCCAGCAGGTCCGTGTCCTTCTTGCGTTGGTGTCCCCAGAGCTGGAGGCAGCACTGCAGGGGGGTCTCCCCAGAGCAGAGTAGAGGGGCACTCAGCCTTTTTTGAGAGACCATTCTCCCATTTCCAGGCTTTGGTGAAAGCTGTCACATGTTCCTCTCGAGGTCCATGGGTTTCCATTGGGATCGTGGATGGGACTGAGAAAGGGCCTGCACAGACACGGCGAGTGACTCACCATCACCGACACGTCATGAGTCACCACTGCAGGATCCAAACCTGGGAGGTGGTGGGCTCCAAGTTATTACACATCGGGATGAAATGCTGTATCATCAGCACACGAGCCCGTGTGCCTTGTGCCATGCCTGGGGCAGCATGGCGTTCCACCTTCCGGTGATAGCGTTCCCCAGCTCCTCTGGTTTCGGTTGGTAACTCCATTTCTGCAGCACAGCCAGACCCTCAACGTGCCACAGGGGTGTGCGAGAACTGAAGTTACAAGTTTCCGCAGGGGATGTGGGTGGTCTTTCACCAAACAGGGGGTAAATAAAATGGTGGTTTCCAGTTTCCCGATGAGAAACGGAGTACAGTTTCTTTTGCTGTGTGTGTATCTCCATAGAATTTGCTGGCTTGTTCCCTGCCTGCTTACTGGGATTCCTCTTTTGTGGCATATATTCTTCTTCAGAGTATTACATTTAAGGGAAGAAGGATGGTTTAGTAGGGTGGCTTGTTTTTTACTTCCTTTTCTGAGGACACTTTCTGAAACCATTTGCACTTCAGAATTATAAATCTTATTAAGATAAGCCTGAGGTATGTAGATGGCGGTGATGATGTTCAACAACATAACTAATCCCCCATTTTATTTCAGAGGAGAACTGCTTTCTCGAAGAGGGGATTCAAGTATATTTTTGTTAGGTGGCTTCTAAAGTAGTTAAAATTTTCCTGAATCACAGTAAAATGTGTTGGTAGGCAGGCAGGGCCGTGACGGTGGTTTGGTGGCTTTGGTCTTTTCTGTGCAATGAGCAGTTGGGGGGTGGGTGCCCCCTGTCCCGTCCCGTCCCCCTGCCTTGGCCGTTGTTTCACTGTGGTATTTCTCATTTCCCTCTTTTGTTTCCCAGTCTGTGGGTCTGTTTGTGGATTGAGCTTTGTACCCGTCCAAGGGTTTTCTTGGATCCTTGGACTGCACTTACCGTCCGCTAGGAAGGGATTTGGGGATATTTTGGGGACAGAAACTGGCCCTGAGAGCGTGGCCTGGGGCAAAGGCTTCGGCTGCAGCAGCGAGAGGGGAGAAGGCAAGAAATGAACTCCAGTATGGAGCATCGCCTTGGGTCGGGGGGCTGCTGGGACCCGCAGCCCTGTACTGGTGCTGAGCCCCGGGCTGGGCACGGATTCCGCAACTGGAGTATTAGAAACTTGGATTCTGCTGTGCGCAATTGCCGCAGGCTGTGCGGTCTTGTCCCGCCGTAATTTCTATGCAGGAGTTCAGGCATCTTTTAATGGCTGGCCTGGGCCAATTTTTCTTTTTTTTAAATTCCTTTCTTTTTTTTTAGTAGAAATGAACTCGAGATGCCAAAACAAACCTCTCATATCCTGATCCCAGCGACGGTTGCTCTGTAGACAAAGCCTCGCATGCTGTGGCCAGTGGCGTGGTTTTGGATGGTTCCTCATCTTCCAAAAGGAAGGGCGTTCGTCAGGATCGGCTTTATTTGAATGCAAACGATGTGCGGCCCCCGGGTCGCTGGCGGCCGCCCAGCGCTGCCCGCTCGCTCGGGCAGGAGCCTGGCGCCCTTGCTGAGCCCTGCCCAGCAGCAGACTGCCCTGGGATCTCCGCTCACACATTTCCCCCCCAGCAGCGGGGGTTTTTCAAGCGAGGAACGGTGGAAAGAACTCTCGACTCCCGGCCTCCGGAGATCTTCGTTTTTTCTGAATACGGGGATGAATGAAGCGAGTTGAGGTTTGAACTAGTTCTCGATTAGTGCCGAGCGCGTGCTGTGAATAGAAGAGCCCTTCAGAAGCCGATGTTTCTGTCCACGGGGTGGGGGCGGGCGTTCAGCTGAACAAATTGTTCACTTTGGCTTCTTCGCAGGCAGAAATGTTATGATCGGCTAATGAGATTGTTCTTGAGCGCTTGTGGGGTTTTCTCTTCCTCCCTTGGAGTTGTCATGCAAGTGTATTTGGCAGAGTTTTAACTCTTGCTCCACCCGTAGGTCTGGTTTTGCACCGGTCTTAGAAAAAAAGAAGTAGAAAAGCTTGGTGGTCTGTTGTAGAGGGTTAGGGCAGAGGAATGACTTCGGAGACTATACGGGGACAGGAGCAAACTGGAAAAATAGCAGCGAAGCCGGGTGCAAATCTCTGTCTTCCTTTAGCGCGGCACAATTAAAGATCACGAGAGCGATCGAGAAAGTGGCAAAGGAGCTGCAAAGTTAAAAAGTAGTGCTTGGGGGATGGCGCTTAGATTTTTTTTGTTGTTGTTGTTGTCAGAATCTCCTATGTGAGCAGCACGCTTGGCTTTTTACTTGGGCTTGTCCCGGGTTTCCAGGGCACAAAAGTGTTGGTAACGCTGTCCCTCGCAAGCGTCCTGATAGTTCATTTTATTTTCGGTACTGGCATTTGAGCCGCTCGAAAGATGGGCAGAGAAAGGGAATGGGGAATTTCTTTTAACCCGGTTTTAATGCTTCTCAGTTGCCGGTGAATCGGCAGGAGTTGGTTTAACCACGGGACGTCTCTTGGCATCTCAGTGTTGTTCAGGAGTAGGCGTTGCACCAGGATGGACACGGAGCGTTGCCTTGCATTCGCGCGACTAAACTTTGCCCTGGGGCTGCTGCCTTGTGGTCGGTAAAGCAAGGAAGCATTGATAGGGGTGATTTGCCCTTTCATAGAGTTGACAGCTGAATGTCATAAACTGTCATATTCGGAACCGCTTTTGTGGTCTGTTGGCAGGTTTTGTCCCTGCTGAAGGTCCCAGGTGGAAATGGGAACTTAGCTCTGGTGTGCCCCGTTTTTGTTTGCTGTAGGTGGCAGCGAGATCCCTCTTCTAGTTGAGGAGAGCGAATCGCATGGAGCGCTGGTACTCGGTCCGCTCTCAGGAAGGCAGGAAGCCCACCTCCGAGCATTTTGGCAGCGGTGTGCTGCAGTGGGATGTGGAGTTGGGTACAGAGCTGGGCAGAGCAAGGCAGCTTGCGCAGAGGTTTTTGGAGCAGAATCGAATTTGGGATGGGACTGTGGCTTCCTGCAGTTGCAAATTGGCTGGTGCAGTCTGAGAGATGTGTGTGACTTGAACATGAGATCCTGCACGTGTGTTTCTTCTTGGTTCCTTGGGGAGAGGACAAGTGCGTGAAGGGCCATACGAGGCCAAAGGCAGATTGTTATCAATCCAGAGCCAACCAGCTGGGATGTTCGGAGCAGTTCATGGCAAACCAGTAGCACCCAGCCTGCTTTTTTGACAACCCACCCCCAACAGATCTGAAGCCTGGTAGACCCACAAAGGATGAACATGGACAGCGGCTCCAGAATGATCCCAGGTTTTCAATGTGGGCCATGCCTTTGGTGGAAGAGGATGTTGTGTGCTGGGGTGGGTCTGTAGCAGGTCAGTGTGGGGGGTGGGATCGGACAACCCAAGAAATGGAGAACTTGGCCATATCGCGTAAGAGTGGATCAGAATGGAGACCTCCAAGAAGAACCAGCTCCGTGCAGGCAGTCTTGCAGAGGAAGCTCCGTGGGACATTGTTTTACAGTCTCCACTCCCTTCCTTCTCTCTCAGATAGTGAAACGTTGACCCGGCTGTGTCTTGGCTGGGTGTTAGAGACTTAAGTCCTTCTCCCCACAGCATGGGCACATTCAGGATTGTTAAAGTGGAGCCCTGGTTGTGGATCATCTGGCAAGCATCTCCTGATTCCCAGTGCTGAAGCCTCATTTGGTGGACAGATACTTTATTATCTTATTCAAGAAGCGTCCTATACTGTGCCTCTGGAGGTCTGTCCTCACGCCGTGGTGAGCCACCTATCCAGCTGGCCTCTGGCAGGCGAGGGAGGTTGTGTGACTTTTGGGAGAAGGTCTCAACATCTTGGGGCTCTGAACCGTCCCTGGTGATCTCGGGTGATTTCTTCCATTGAAAGCTGCGTGGGAAGGGGGAGAGTAAATATAGAGCAGCCTCTGCCGTGGTAGGTGACTGCATTTCAGGGGACAGAAAAGCCCCTGGGTATGTGCCAATAAACAGTGGAGGAGGGGAGCCATATGGAAAGTGCCTGGAACGCTGCAGGTTATTGCCTCGTGTTGCAGCATCGGTCTGTGTCTGCGCTGGAAGGGAGAGGCCGGCGGTGCCACGGCCGGGGACTTTCCGACCCGCCGTGGCCCCGGGCTGTGCCGTGTCCCCTGCCCTGCCCGGTGAGCAGAGCCGGCAGCGCGGTGCGGCTCGCCGCGGGATCCCGCTTCGCTGCCGAAAGTGCTTTCTGGCTCACGGTGAATCTCTCCCGTTGCTATTCCGCCATGCAGCCTGCGCAGCAACATGAAAAGTTTTTCGGCATTTCTGTGTGTCACGTTTCTCTCTCTTCCTGGCGTCGACTCTTTTTTTCCTTCCAGCGCGACCCGTTGTTCCGCACTGAACATCAGGATGATCTGGGTTTGCCGGAGTGCTCCGGGTGGCAGAAACAATCTCACTCCAGACTCCGGCAGCTGCTTCTCATTCATTACTGCTGACTCCTAGAAGTGGTTCTGATACGTAGTTCCCCTCCAGCCTGTGACTTTCCCATCTGAAATCTTTTAACTTGGTTTTTCTGTGCTGCTCGGTGCCATTATCAGGGTGGTTTAGCAGCAGCTGGTGGATCTGCTCTGTTCGCTTTGCAGCTGGGCCTGTAGCAGGGCAGTCCCCTGGTGAAAAATAATTCTGCTAATCTCCAGTTCCCTCAGTTTGGTGCTATCTCTGTCCGCCCCGCTGGCATTCAGCTGCATGGACTCAGCAGAAAGCAAGACGGGCTGACAGCCGGCAAGGGCTTCTCACCACCGGTTGCGTGGTGGAGGGCGGCAACGCAGCTTCTCTGAGGTCCAGAAGAAGCAAAATGTGTCTCGTAAGACTTGCTGGTACAAAACCAGCTGGTAGCAGGGAACTCCAGTGGGCCTGAATTTCCACTGAGGCAATCTGTAAAACCTGCTCGTGGGAGGAGGGCACGGGTGTGCCGTTCCTTGGAAGTGGGAAGATCCCTGTGCGTCTTCACCCAGAAGTGCTTTGTGGGCAGTTTTGACTTGGTTTTTATACATAGGCTTGGTTTAAGCTCGAGTCATAGGTGGAGGTTGTCTCAGGGAGGGCTTATCTACATGGAGCTTGTAGAGCTTCTACAGCACCACGACGGCTGAGATGACTGAACCGGGTGCTACTGATGGAAATGCATCAACTGAGGTTGCCGTGTTCATTGGCAGGGCGGTATTTATAGTGCTTATTTAAAAAAAAAATTTGAATATTAAACTATTAAAATATTAAAGTAACTGCTGTTTTGTTGGAAGAAGTGTTTACCTCTGAGAATTTGTCATGCTGATGAAGTTTCTTCCTGTAGTTTCCTAAAGGCTGTGCATTTCTGCTGGAGAGGTGGGCACGGTACGGCACATCTGGGAGCCCGGTGCCACGCGGCAGGAGCTGTTGGCACCGGTTTGAGGCTACAGCCACAAAGGGCAGGATTTGAGATCTTTCACCACGGATGGGGAGAGGGATCCCGGGTTCTTCCCTTGTTCTCTTCCCGTGAAGCCCCGCAGCGTCCTGTGGTATTTATAACCCTGCGGGCTGAGCTGGACTTGGCTCCCAGCTTGTTCCTCCTCCTCCCTCCCAGCCTCCCACAGAACTGCAGAGTGGCAGGGGTTGGCAGGGACCTCTGGAGATCATCTACTCCAACCCCCTGCCAGAGCAGGGTCACCCAGAGCAGGTTGCACAGGACGGCGTCCAGGTGGGTTGAGAATATCTCCAGAGTCGGAGACTCCACCACCTCTGGGCAGCCTGTTCCTGTGCTCTGACACCCTCAAAGGAAAGAAGTTCCTCCTCATGTTCAGATGGAATTTCCTGTGTTCCATTTTGTGCCCGTTACCCCTTGTCCTGTTGCTGGGCACCATGGAAAAGAGTCTGGCCCCGTCCTCTCACCGCCCGCCCTTCGGATATTGCTGAGCATTGATGAGATCCGCCCTCAGCCTTCTGTTCTCCAGGCTGAACAGCCCCAGGTCTCTCAGCCTTTCCTCTCCAGAGAGATGCTCCAGTGCCCTGAGCATCTTCGTAGCCTCCCCTGGACTCTCTCCAGCAGTTCCCTGTCCTTCTGGAACTGGGGAGCCCAGCACTGGACACAGCGCTCCAGCTGTGGCCTCCCCAGGGCAGAGCAGAGGGGGAGGATGACCTCCCTGGACCTGCTGGCCACGCTCTTTTCAATGCACCCCAACCTCTTGGGCACCTTTTGGGCATGTGTGGGTTCCCTACGTGCAAGGAGACCTAAGGCTGCTAGTTCCGCTGGAGTTTGTGGGATGCTGTCCTTGTCGGTCCAGCCGAGTGCCGCACCGGGGCAGCAGTCGCTCCCGTCACGTCGGCTGCTGCGGCCGCTCTCCTGCACACACCGACGCCTGCAGAAGATGAACGAGTCTACCTGGGAAATTGGTGAGGTTTTTTTTAAATATCGGGTCCCTAAATAATTAATTTTCTCTGCTGTTTCCTGAGCTTACTCTCCCGTCCCAGCTATCCCGTGCCATCAGAACGGGCTGTATTTTGCACAGGGGCTTGCAGTCGTGCAGCGGCGTGTCCGTGCAGCGGCGTGTCCGTGCAGCGGCGTGTCCGTGCAGCGGCGTGTCCGTGCAGCAGCGTGTCCGTGCAGCAGCGTGGTGAGCGTTTCCTTGGGCAGATGCAGGATTTCACTGCGCTGCCGCTGCCGTTCCTCATGTTACTGCCCACCCCAGCTTCGCCTCTCGAAGCACAAGACCGCTCTCAGTGCGAGCCACGCAGCGACACCGCTCTCTGCAGCCATCTGGCCCTCTCTTCAGTCGCCACCTTTGGCTTAATCCAAAACTTGTTTGAGGCAAGTGCAATAAACTCGTCTTAGATATTTCCAGTATCTGAAAGGGGCCTACAAAAAAGCTGGAGAGGGACTTTGTACAAAGGCATGTAGTGATAGCATGAGGGATAATGGCTTCAAACTGGAAGAGGGGAGATTTAGATAAGACATTAGGAAGAAATTCTTGGCTGTGAGGCTGGTGAGACCCTGGCCCAGGTTGCCCAGAGCAGCTGTGGCTGCCCCATCCCTGGAGGTGTTCAAGGCCAGATTGGACGGGGCTTGGAGCAACCTGGTCTAGGGGGAGGTGTCCCTGCCCATGGCAGGGGGTTGGAACTGGATGGTCTTTAAGGTCCCTTCCAACCCAAACCGTTCTAGGATTCTATAAAGTCCTGAATCTTTAAAAAGTAAGGAAGCGGGTTCCCTCCCCAGAGCGGGGTGTCTGCCTGAGGCTTCAGGCGATGGCCGGCGCTGGCTGCAGCGACTTCAGGTGCTGGTTTGTGCGCGGCGGCTTCTTTCTAGTGCTAGTCGAGAAAATAAATCATTCTTGCAAAGTATTTGTGTGGAGCTTAAAGCTGAAGAAGCTGCACAGCTCGTTATGCAGAAGCTGATGTACATGAGGAAAACACATACATGTTGCTGACAGCACATCGCAGCGAAGGCTGTAATTGAACAAGCTCTGAAAAAAGCCGAATTCTAAATATAGAGGACCACACTACGCTCGATACTGTTTTGGAAAGTGTGGCTGAGCCATCATTATGTATCTTCCCCTCCTCCACCTGTGCCGCAGGGTGTCAGAGGATGAAGTATACGTTACTGTGTTTCGCTTTCTTGGTTTATTTTTGGTTTTAAACCCAGCGGGTTTTTCTGGGGTAGGATGTGTCCCGATTTTAAGGTGAAGAGCGGGTCTGCTGCTGCTTCCTCTGTCCCTGTCGCTTCGGAATCTAAACGGGTGTAAAGTGGTTTTTATATTCAGTTTCTGTGTAATCTGAGCAAAAGAACGAGCTATGTTTAGTGGAGCGGGCCGGTGGTGTGCCAGCGGGCACGGGTGCTTTATAACGTTGCAGGGGCCAGCAAGGGAGCTGGCAGCGTGGAGGTGCTTTTTAACAGCTTTTGATATTTCTGAAACCAATTCCGGATGCTGCGTGGATCCCCAGAGAGCAAACCGAAGCCTGCTGAGATCTGGCTTAGAGCCCTGAATTTTCTCGGAGTTCGGATGGTCTCTTGCATCCACAGATACTGAAGGTGCCAGAAGAGCGGCCGCTGCCGTTGCAGAGGTCTTTCCTGGTTTTAAGCTATTAAAAAAATAATTAAAAAAAAGAACTCTTCTCCAGTAAAATTGTTCTTAGCTTCCGAAATGAGAGTATGGTAGAATTTCACTGAAACTCAGCTGGCAGGGAAGTAACGTGGTCTGGAAAGCCTTGTGGGAAATGACGATGTGAAAACGCTGTCAGCCCTGCGGGTGATGGAGGCAGAGCAGCGCCGCTTTTCCAGCCGTGCTCGGAGAGACGTCTCTGCGAGCTCCGGCAGATCGACTTCCCGAACACCGCCTTTCTGCCCGCCGGTATCACGGTGGGGATTTCGTGCCGTTCGGGCTCAAGAGTGGAGATGTCTTGTGGGGAGGAGGGACCCTACGGCTTGCCAGGCGTTATCCTTCTTGGAACAGGGTGAAGCGTGACTGGGCTGAGGTCTGGATTAGAGCTGCGGGGTGGGGTGATGCTGGGGTGGTGTTGGCAACTGCTCAGCCCATTGTAAACCAGATTATCCCTGTGGTCACTCTGCCGTGCTGGGAGGACGCGTCAGACTTTTACCCAGCCCCGGTGCTCAGCTGCCTTGGCCGCCTTTCATCTCGTGCTCCGCTGGCTGTATCCTCGGTGTAAGTGATGGAGGATTGAGATCTGGCCTTGCTGTGGCATCCGTCTACAAGAAATACTAAAATTTCCACCAAACAGGTCCACCAAACATTTCCACCAACAAGGTCAGCGTGGATGAAAATACAGCGGGCACTTCGCACGGGGAAATATTGCAGAGAGGAAGACTTCAGCTCCTAAAAGTGCTTTGAAAATGGCCTTGGAGAGGGCTGGGAGGACGGAGAGGGCTGGGAGGACTGTAGGCAGCGGATACAATTGCCTGTTTTGGTGGAAATCTGGCCTCGTCGCAATTGGCACTGAAGTGATGTTGCCCTCGCAGCCGAGAGGTCCAGCAAGAATATGGAGAACGTGTCATGTTCTAAATTTGTGGGTTTCACTTGCAGTTCGAAGGCACCGACTCCTCCTCTTCAGGGTATTTCTATTAGTTGATTTGAAACTTGTAATAACCCTGGTGCTTTTTTCTTTTTTTCTTTTTTTCTTTTTTTTGTTTTTAGCAAGTGCATTGGTAGCAGTACACCTAAATAAGGGCAGATGCACAGGAGGTGTAGATTTTTCTAGGAACTCGATTATTGCTGTTGCTTACCATCTCTGCAGCTGGGGGGGCCTCAGCAGTAAATCTCATTTACCGCGTGCTGCTTTTGCTCTGATGGCTGGTGGGAATGCTTTGAAAGGGGTTCATCTCAGCCGAAGACTTCTTCGTTAGATTGTGGAAGAAAAATCTGGGCATTCCTGTGGCTCCTCTGCCCCCTGCGCTCTCGCTGGGTTCCAAAATGCTACAGAAGGAGGGGGAGATGGGCAAAGGGAATTATTTTGTGATGAATTTCTTAGTTGCCGAACCTCCAGATGTGGCAAAGGCTTTGTGCAGTGGCACCGCGTTTGCGCGTGCGCTTTCTGCTGATGCTTTGTTTCTGCACCGCGTCGTGGTTTTCTTCCTTACTGGGTAGCCTTAGTATTTATCCACTGGAATCAGGACGCTTGGGGTATATTTTCCTAATATTGTGGCTTTTAATGTGGGAGAGTGGAGCCGTGGATTTATATGTACCTTACCGTCTTGGTGTTCCTTTCTGACCTGGAGTCGGATAGTAGAGACTGAGGGTGTTTCTGTAACAGTTGGCTGTAAAATGCAATGATGCGCTAGCGAGAGCATATTTATGCTCCTGCAGAGCCACACTTTGTGTTCACAGCAGAGATAAAGACAGTAGGAAATCAGTCCAGGGTTGCAAAGCGTGTGGGTTCCCCCCGTACACCCACACGTGCTCGCCTTCTCTCGCCTTGCGCCTCTGAGCCCCGGAGATGAGGAGTCGTCGGTCGCTTTCTCATGGTTTTTTCCTGCTCAGTCAAGCCATCAGCTGCCAAAATCAAGTTTACTGTTGGCCGCTCTCCTTTGCGACACCTCCTTGCAGGGGAGCAGCTTGTGCGAGGCGCTGCGAGCTCTTGTTGCTCGTCTCCGGGCAGCGGTTATTCTTCAAACCAAATCATGGTGTATTGTGAAACTTGCCGCTGAGTTTTACCGGTGGCCACGTGGTACCTGCTGGTGTTCAGGCGTATTTGGTGACTGACGACGGAGGTCTTTATTTTTAAAGAGGCTACGTTGAGGAAGGGAAGGCCAGATGGGGTTTTGTTTTCTCCAAGACTTGGAAAAGTGGGTCTGGTGGATGTGGCCAGGTAGGACTGGAGCTGCTGGTTCAGCGAAGCGTGGAATAAAATCTTAACGCTCGCATAGGCAGGACTTCAATCACCGGGTACCAAAAGTTGTTTTAATACTGCTCTGCGGAGGCATGGCTTTTATAGCACGTCTGTAGTTGGGTTTGTAATTATTAGCGGTGGCTAGATGGTATCAATCATGTCGTTCAGTGTGTAGCTTTTGATCTATCTGTCAGTTCTGCCAGGTTTTTTTGTGGACTGTATAATTAAAATCACACTCAAAATAATCCCCCCCTTCCCTTCTCTGTTTTTGCAGGAGGCGAAGGGCAGAGTGGAGATGGGCAGCAGACCGTGCAGCCATCGTCAGTCGCTGGAATTGGCTCCAAGCCCACGTCTCAGACCTGGAATACCGAATCCGGCAGCAAACGGACATTTACAAGCAGATTAGAGCCAATAAGGTGAGGACCAGGAGCGCGTTGGGATATGTGCGATTTTGCTGTCTGCCTCTCTTTTCTGATGCAGTGGAGACTGTGCATGCAAAGTCTGATGCTTTTTTCCCCCCTGAGTCTCTCAAAAAGCGTATCGCGCAGTTGTGACTAATTGTAATGCTATTTGGCATGGGCTGAGTGTAATTCTTTTCCCTGGTTCAATACGGTAACGCAAAGAGAGCAATATCTTACTTTAAAGTCGGTCTTTGGGTACTGAAGAAAACTATTGCTTTTGCGTGTGTGTTGCTGTTCCTCACTGTATGAGCCTTTCTCTTCTTTATTTGATTTTTTTTAAAAAAAAACAACAACCTTCCATTCTTTCTTTTTGGGAGTAGCTGAAGATGGGGATAAGGAACAACTTAACAAGAGACTTACTGGGGAAGGGAGGGGACTGTGGAGGAAGTTAACTTCAGATGCTATCACACAGCACGGGCTTAAAATTGAGTTTGTGTCATAAAAAAAGACTCTTTCTAGGTGCTGACCTTTTTCTGTGGAAGGAATTATTTTTTTCAGACTTACTCTCAGATAATGGGAGAATGGGAGAGAGCAGAGAAGGGGCGAGGAAGGAATTGTTACCGAGACTTGTTCGGGCATGCGTGTCGAAATGTCAGGCCTTGGAGGGAGGAATGCCTGGAGTTTGTGGCAAGAAGACTCGTGGTATTGCATCAACTTACAGATCCGCAGGAATTCCGAGTCCAGCAAAAGGCTTTTTCCAAGATAGGCGGTGCTCTGGGGGCGGTGGGCAGAGAGGCTTCCAGGCGGGTGGAAGGCACAGGCAGGGGAGGGAGATTGGGCTTTTATGCAGCTATGTAGAAAAACAGGCTGATTGAGTGAGCGAGGGCTATAAATGACGCGGTGGAAGAGCGCGGCTTGCTGAACGGAATACAGCACCGAGATTAGAGCAAAAGGCTTCTGGGAAGCGGTCTGTGTGTCAAATTAATGAACGGGTTTCAGAAAGAATCGTCTTCCTTCTGTCTTTCCTTCTGTCTTAAGAAAGCCGATCATGCAAGATGGTCTCTAGGTATAAAATAGAAAATAGGTAAAACGTTTACATGATGGAAGTAATGGAAGAAATGAGAAAACTCATCTAGTGAAGTGGAAGGTTCGGTACTTTCACCAGATGATGACAACTCGACAGGCTCGTGAAATGGCCTAATGGTGGCTACAAGCGTGCTGTGTGTTTTTATCTAAGTTTGCAGTCTCTAGGTCTGGAAGGGAGAACATCACGGTACTGTGTCAAAGTTGAAAAGTACATCTGAGCTTTCGGAAAACAGGATGTCATCTTTTTCAACTTGTTCAAACAAAACCTCCTCAGCTGCCATAACCAGACACGTGAGTTGAAGATGCAGCGTGCCGCTTAGAGTGGCAGAAGGGTTCGGATGTGGAGGGTTTGGCAGTGGCTGCCCTGCCCGAACGAGGAAGCGGGTGTCAAATCCCCCATCTTTCTGAGAGGACTTCGTGGAGATCACGGCTTGCACCCAGCTGTCGTCCTCTCGGTGTCGTTGAGCTCAAGGGTGCCTTATGAAACGTGTTCTGTTTTCATCAACGAAAAACTGGGAGTAAGATTCATAAAAGTGGTTTGGGACAAGTGTAGGAGACTAGAGAAGCGAGTGCATGTTTCAGTAATAACAGGAATCTTGTTGGAATGGATTTGGCTTCAAATTGTACAAGGACAACAAGTAAAGAATTTGGAGACACCTTGTTTTTTCTATCAACATCACTTAACTCTAGCTTATTTGGCCATAAGGAGGTTAAAATGTAGCTGCTGCGGGAAGTCAAAGTTGCTATTTGATTTTATTCTTTTTTTAGGCTAATTACCTTTATGTGTTAAGGTTTACATCCCAGTGTACCCTTCGAGAGAGAGGCATTGCTTTGTCGAATCGAAGCAAGAGAAAGGCCAGGCGGTCAAAAATAACCTTCTGTTTTGAAGGTACACTGCTGCCTGGGTGTCTCAGCAGTAATTGTGTTTTCAGCAGATTTGGATCAGCTCGCTCGGAGCCTGGTGAGACGCGGCGGAAAACAACAAACCAGCGAGCCCGTGTTCGGAGTTAGTTGTAAAACACTGTGTTTTCTGGTGCTTAAAAATAGCGGACTGTTGTGCCTTCAGTTTTGTGTTGGCTTGAAACGAGTGTGTACAGTTAATTTAAGGGACTGGATGTCCATGAAGGTAATAAGGTGGATTTGTTTCTTTTCACAAATGTGCTTTGTTGGGCCTTTTTTAGACGGGGTGCGGCACAGTGCTGGTCCCCCCACGTGGAGTCTTTGCACCTCCCTGCGTGTGTGGGCGGCAGATGCTCTGTGTTTGAATTTTTCAGCATTTTTCATCTCTTTCTGTGTCTCTTAGGAGTTTCACTCTTAGCTGGAATAAGAGGTAAATGAAGATGAAGGGCTCCTGCAGGAATTTTGTGCGGTGGCAGACTTGGTTGCAATACAATGACTGTAACTCCTTAAAGACAGGGTTGTTTTGCACGTCGTCTCTGCAGACCCAGGTTCAACATGTTCCCGGACCATCCAAGCTGGGTTCAGTGGGTTCATTTGGAGCTTTTGGTCCGGTCTGTGTGCAGCCTGTCCCGTGGGAAGGGCTGTGCTCTGCTCGGAGCTGCTGAGTCAAGAGAAACCCGTGATGGGAAGGGTGGGATGGGAGTTAGGAGGAGCCTCTTGCTGGAGGAGTTTGCAGCTCTCACATGAGTTTCCTGTGTCTGCGGTGGTACGTCAGGCTTAGGGCACGGTGAGAGATGCTGCTGTCCCTCTGCAGGGCTGTTTAGGACACTCAGTCTCTTTCTGATGTGTCTTAACGTGTGTCAGTCCTCCTCCTCGCCCGCTAGACCCTTGGCAGAAGCTGCTGACTCTTACAGGACTGTGAGAAATCGGAGCGCTCTCTATATCTGCCTCTATCTGAGACCTGTACGGTTGACTTCTCATTAACGCCATAATTACTGGTAAAAATGGCAGTAAAAGAGGCAGCAACCTTGCCTATAAATATGGGAGGGGGCCCTCCTTTTCTCCTTTGTTTTGGAGAATGCTGGTGAAAAACAGGTATTGTGTGACCTTCAGATGCGCTGCTCCTTTCCCTTTCCTGAAAGGGAGATGGAAGTTTGATGCTGCCCTTCTAATTCTTCTCTATTATTCAGAAGTGTATAAATAACAGAGATTTAAAACTCTTAGAAGCAAAGCGGCGAGCACAAGCCCTTAGTAGGAAGATGCCGTCCTGCCTGCGGGTCTGTAGGTCCATGGAGGCTGTCTGGTGGGCTAGGGGCTGGGAGAGGAGGACTGACGCGCATGGTGGGTTCGGGCAGTGCAGCTTCACGAAAACCAAAGGTGTGACTGTCAGAAGGAAAGCTGCTTAATTACTGCTCCTTCCTGAGGCGTGGAGCAGCTCCCTTCATCCTCTTCCTTTAAACAGAAGGCAGAAGTCCTTGGTGGCCGTTTCTGTTCCCAGTGCCCGTGCTTCCTTCCCCATCTCGTTCTCTCGTTGAGCAAATGAGAAGCCCAAGTGCTTTTTGGAGTGTCAAAGGGAAGCAGTTCCCTTGGTTCCAGTTTTGGATTCAGTCCCAGTTTCTCCCTTTTTCATGTCTGCTGTCTCCTGCACCCGACACGTGGAGATGACCAACCTCTGTGCTGAAGCAGGCCTGAAGATGTTTCTAGAAGCAGTGGTGAAATGCGATGGGTTGCTTTCAGAGTGGGATCTTTCAAGAGTAGAGGAAAAGCACAGCAGTATTTAATTGAGTTTAGACTTCCAGCCCCTCTCATGCACTAAACATCCTTCCGGGATGTCAGAAAACTCTAGAAAATCCTCATCATGTTTATTCTGGAAGCTGCCTACTCCCTCATTGCTGGTCAGAGGCCACGTATGGTTGTATTTAGTTTATGAACTGTTTTTAAATAAATTATCCCTGAACTAGAGGCTGCCACTGTCTTTCTGGAAAGCCACTGATCTGTTGTGTAGAAGATTGGGTCAAGGTGTAAGATGAGCCTTAGGAGCACTTCCATGGCCACATGCCGTGGCATTCGATCTGTTAGATTTGACTTTGTGGCCTTTGAGGGAAGCCTTGTACCTCTCTCCCCTCTCCAGATAACGTATCCAGGTTCCCTTCCAGGCTCACTTTCTTGTGACACACCATGCAACCTCCAAAATATTTTTCAGATGACTGATCTGCACGTTGTTAATCGGAGCAGCCCTTTCCATAGCTCCTTGTTTGACCAAACGCAAACTTGTTCTGCCTTGTCTTTGTCCTGGGCTACGTTCGTGGCCTGTAGGTTCCACCAGCTCTCTAATCCCTTGCACATTTTAGCTCAGAATATGCCTAATTGTGATGATTTTATTTTACTTTGTGTTGCTTAGAGAGAAAGCAGTCCTGCCTTCAGAGTAAGCTTCGCTTAGAGTAAAACATAAATAGGACAACATATGTTAAGCCTGATAAAACAGTGCTCTGCCACTGTGCTTTGTCCCGCTAGCTTTATAGCAATGGCTTGTTTATCAGTGTTTTTCTTTCCTTATTGAATTTTGTGAATATCACTTCTTCGAAAAAATCTGCTCAGAGTAACAAGTTTGACTGTAGATTTTTGGCACCCGCTCAAAATTGTTTGCTTGGCTGCGGTGGCGAGTTCCACTTTGTACTCTGAAAGCAGTCGTTTCCTGCTCTGCGCTACGGCAAAATGTTCTCTTTGCTTTTGCCGGCGTGCGGCTCCCGTGCAGGAGGCGGGGAAGGGCTGGGAAGCGGGACGGCAGTGGCGTTTCGGCAGTTTTGCCCGAGAGGGAGCTAACCGTCTGCTATGAATGGGCTTGAAGGCATGTGATCTGGCTTCAGCCACCGTCCTTCCCCCTCCGAGTTCAGCTTAGATGTCAGGAAAATCCAGGCAGCAGGGGTTTCGGTTTGGCGTCGGGTCTGAAAAATGTGGTGGGAATGCAAGCCTTGCCGTGCAGCGGGTGTAGTTTCTGGGGGATGATGGATGCGCAGTTTCCCTGCTGAGACCGAAGGACCTGCAGTTAATTCCTGTTCCCTTCCCTCTCTTCCAGGGGCTGGTAGTTCTTGGTGAAGCGTCACCCCCTGATCCTGCTGTAGATGATGCATCCCGTCCTGTTAGAGCTGAAGTTAAGCTGGAGCCTGGGGCTGACCGGCTGGTAAGTGCCAGCAGCAGAAGTAACTGGGTCCAGATACTTCACATTCATGAATTTTTGGGTAGGGAAGGTTCATCCTTTAAGCTGCGGTGGAGAGAGATGCTCCAACCGCCTGTCTGGCGTGGGACTGGCCTCCTGCAGGAGCACCGCTGCGGGACTTCACGTGGGAATTGCTGATCTCTTGGTCTCCGTAGCCCGCCCCCTCCCAAGTTATTTTGGGGTTAATAAACAGTAGGATTTAAACACCTTTTAGAAGAGTTCCTCGGGGTACCTTTGTAATGTGCATTAGCATTTTGCGAAGCTTAAAAATCCTAACTAATCCTTTCCCTCCAGCAAAAAAAGTACCTCAAACTGAGAGCAGCACAATTAGCAAAGGCTTCTAAAGATGTGGCTATTAATATCTGCCTGAGCGTTACCCCTCGGAAAGGGAACTAATGATTTCAGTGAGATGCACTGGAAACTATGCGGAGTGCCAGGTATTTATTATTTAATGCAGAAATGTAGGCCACAGACTAAAGGCGCGATCGTACTGTTCAGCCTGGCTGTGATTACTTTTGATCCTGCGGGACAGATCGACGTATTAAAATGGAGGATTTTGAAGCGGTGTAGTACTAGGAGAAGGATGGTCCCTGCGTGGCTCAAACTCCTGTTGCCAAGCCACAGCGTTGCTGCTTTTCTGTCCTAAGATGCCGCGTTTGGGGAGAAACAGCTTCACTGCAACGGGAGTGCTCGAGCTTCGTAGACCGATACTCAATGTAGTCGATACAGATAGAAAACTTAACTAGAAGTGACCGTAAAATTATACTTTGAGTGTTTTCTCCTGTCGCTGGCAAGACTTTGTCAGAGTTTTCCTGATACCGAATGATAATCGGAAACACTGTGAAATTTTTGATTAACGCCGGACCGCAAAGGGGTTATTACGAGCGATTGTAATGTCTCCTCGCTTGACACTGGCTTTCAGGTGTGTGTTCGGAGTTTAAGTCTCTAATTAGCAGATTAGCTGAGCCCAAAACTCTGCTGTGTAATTTGGTACAATTGAACAGGTTTTGCTCACGACTGAGATAGTAGATGGTGCTTCAGATGAACACGGAGCCGCGCTGGAGGAGCCACGGGAGACTGGAGAGCCAGGACGACAGGGGCTGCTACTACAGCTCGTGATTGAATCACAAGCATGACGCAGTGTCTGGTTTTGAGCAGTGATGGCCGTCTGTCGTGTGCCCCCCACCCCCCTTCCCCTTTTCATGCTTTAACCCAAAAAGCGCTCAGAGAATAATAAAGGAGTGCAGTGACGGCGTGCTCCGCTTCCCTTCAGGAATAGCGTGTTCCTGCAGTGATGAATTGGCTGTTATTTGGGAGCTAATCTGTAAATAGCAGGCTGATAACGGAGATAAATGATCAAACTTAACAGTGATAGGAAGAATATTTTCTTCCTTATCTATTTAAATCAGGGTGTTTATTTGACACGAGTATATTTTCAACCTGGAATCTGCAGATGGAAGAACTGTGTCCCACCTGGCTTTGAACCTCCACACTAAAGACGTTTTCCAGCCATCATCCCTTTCACTTGGGTTTGAGCTCTTCGGAAGGTGACTTTTATTACTGCAGTGCTAGCGCGATGGAGATCCGATCTCTCTTGCAGGTCTTGGAGGTAACAGTGACACAAATAACAGATACTGAGTGCAGTGAAGAACAACATTTTCAGTGTAAAGCAGGCTGCAGGTTCCTACTTGGTGTCTTCTTGTGGCTACTCCTGCACCCGTGCTTGCCATCTTGGAGGGTAACTCCTCCTGGAAAGGGCTTTTTATTAGTATCATAGAATGGTTTAGGTTGGAAGGGACCTTAAAGATTGTCCAGTCCCACCGCCCTGCCATGGGCAAGGATACCTCCCACCAGACCAGGTTGCTCCAAGCCCCGTCCAACCTGGCCTTGAACACCTCCAGGGATGGGGCAGCCACAGCTTCTCTGGGCAACCTGGGCCAGGGTCTCACCACCCTCACAGTCAAGAATTTCTTCCCAATATCTCATCTAAATCTCCCCTCTTCCAGTTTGAAGCCATTATCCCTCATCCTATCACTACATACCCTTGTAAAAAGTCCCCCTCCAGATTTCTTGTAGGCCCCTTTCAGATACTGGAAAGCTGCTATAAGGTCTCCCCGGAGCCTTCTCTTCTCCAGGCTGAACCACCCCAACTCTCTCAGCCTGTCCTCACAGCAGAGGGACTCCAGCCCTTGGTGGCTTCCTCTGGCCCTGCTCCAACAGGTCTGTGTCCTTCTGCTGCTGGTGTCCCCAGCGCTGGACACAGTATTCCAGGTGGGGTCTCCCCAGAGCGGAGCGGAGGGGCAGAATCCCCTCCCTGGCCCTGCTGCCCACGCTGCTGGGGATGCAGCCCAGGATGCGGGGGGCTTTCTGGGCTGCCAGCGCATGTTGCCGGCTCGTGTTGAGCTTCTCATCCCCCAACACCCCCAAGTCCTTCTCCTCAGGGCTGCTCTCCATCCATTCTCTTCCCAGCCTGAATCTGTGCTTGGGGTTGCCCCGACGCACGTGCAGGACCTTGCACTTGGCCTTGTTGAACTTCATGAGGTTCACACAGGCCCACCTCTCCAGCCTGTCCAGGTCCCTCTGGATGGCATCCCTTCCCTCCAGCGTGTCAACCGCTCCACCCAGCTTGGTGTCATTGGCAACCTTGCTGGGGGTGCACTCAATCCCAATATCCATGTTGCCCTTCCATGCATGGCTGCTGGTAGACATGCACATCGCTGCATGCTGCCCACTTCTCTGCAGCGGTGCTGGAGGTGTCAGCCACCAGAAACGCTGCCTTCAGGCACCCAGCTTCTACACCCTGCTGCTGGAGGGTTTGTGCTTAATTAGAATTGCTCATAAGGGTGGGGTGTTGAGTCAGAGCCTTGATCTGCTCCCAGCCAGAGATTAGCCCAGAGACCATTCCTGTTGGGTTAGGACACTTACTGGAAGATACTCTTGGGCCTCTCCTGGAGAGGTGCTTATCATTTTGGCTCTCTTTAGGCTGCTTAGAATTAGGGGCACCTTTTTTGCCTTTTTTTTTTTTTCTTTTTTTTTCCCAAACTGGCAGAGTAAGAGACAGGTCTGCAACGTGGCGTAAGGGGAGGAATCCATCCTGTCTCAGCCCCTGCTCCTCTTTGGATCTCATCCGCTCATGGGTACCTCCCTTGGCCGGTGTGAATGCAGGATACGTGTCCTTGGGCATCGGCTTGATATGTGGGATGTGGCTGATAATCCCTAGGAGGAACCAATCCTATCATCAGTGGAAGGGAAGGGCTTTGCAAAGAAGGCCTGGGAATGTCTGTTGGGAACTGGAAGCTCAGCATGTGAATAAATATTTTTGCCTGAAGACGGGAATAACACAAAGCCCTGAAGAAATATCGCAGCTGTTGATATTGGTTCACTGCTTGTATCGCTAGTCTAGCGAGGGGGATGCACTTAAAATGTTTTGTAGTAAATGAGAAAAGATATTGGTGGAGTGTCTTGGTAAGACTTTTCTCTGTGTTAGGGGTTTGTTTCTAGTAATAGGTGAAGGTCTGAACCTGTTTGGGATTTTTTGGAATACGGGGGACATTTCTGGTGCTGGGTCATGACTGCCCATCTGCCAGCACGCAGCTTCTTCACTGCCCTGAGAGCCCCTGGTAGTCTGCAGGCTCCTGGTTTCACGTGCAACAAGCAGGTGGGCCAGAGCTTTAGCTTTGACCCCCCTGGGAGTCCTGGGGATCCTAAAGACTTGGACTTCCAGACCCCAGACAAACATAAAACACAGAGGAGAGCTCACTCCGGCACATCGATGTGATCCCGGTATGATGACTGCTCCTCTGGATCCCAGCCTGGCTGCCCAGCCAGCCCCGGAGGACGGCACGGTGTTGGGAGGTACATCCAGGAGGAGCTGGTGCAAGAGCTTAGCCTCTGCTTTGAGCGCTGGAGATGTCAGTTCTTGCAGTCCCGCTCCTTCCCCGTTGCTCATGTCAAGAACCTCGTTAGGGTACGCCCATCTTCGGAGTGATAAGGTGAGCCTGGGCCGTTTCTGATAAATAGACTTTGGATTGACGTTTTCCAGCTCACCCGCAGGAAGCAGAGGGGTCGCCCTCTCTTCCCGTCTTGACCCACCAAGCCAGACACAGCTCTTGGAGAAGAGGTTCCTCCTTTAAGACCCTTTCTGGAGAAGAAAATAAATACCCCTATTTCAAAAGAGCTCATGAGTCATGCGTACCCGCCCTCCTGAACCGTGGGTGCCTCCGGCGGAGGTGTCGTGTGAAGGCTCAGCCGTGCCAAGCCTCTGGAAACCAGAGGGAAAACGTTCAGCTCCTGCGCCGACTTCACCTCGCCGGCGTGCCGCGTCGCGCTTGTGTAACGCTCTGGCGCGATCTGATCTCGCCCCGACGTCTGCGCGCTCAGACCGGAGTGTCGGAGACGAGCCTGTGGCTCTGATCCCGTCTCTGCTCCCTCCCAGGAGAAACGTCTTTTTTAGCAGAAGCGTAGAAAACCCAGCAAAGTTCCTCGAACAGGCAACGGGCAGGAGTTGTCTGTGTTGTTAGAAGTTGTTCTTCCCTCGATGAGTCAGGTCTCTGCTATTCTGGAAACCGTTAGTCCGGCACTGCCGTAGCCTGATTTTAGTTGTTCAGTGGGTTGGGGGAGTGATTGCAGGGAAGATTTTAATTGCTGCGGTACTGATGCTTTTGAGATGGAGTATGTGACGAGCAAGGCGGGGAGCTGGCTGATTGGACATGGATGTAGATAAGTCAGACCTTTTCTTTTATCTTTTTTTTTTTTTTTTTTTTTTAACTAATATTTGCAATGCACCACCGCCCTTGCGTGCACAGAGGGGGAAACCCAGCTAGAGACATTGGCAGCGAGCGTAGGAAGTGCTGCACGAAGGCAGAAATGAAGTTTAACCCCGGGGAGGAGGAGGAGGAGGAGGAGGAGCGTGTCTGAAAATAAACAGAAGGGGCTGCAAGGATGAGACTTGGGGGCGGGGGATGAGTGCCAGGGGTATGAACATGCTGGACCACCCTGGCACCTGCTGGGGTGGAGAGCAAGAATGTCACTGGCAGGAGGTACAAAGCCAGCGTGTCCTCGGAAGCTGCAGTGACAGTCCTGTCCCGTCCCCCCCCCGTTGAGGCCACGTGCAGGACAGTGGGTGATGCGACAGGTTCAGTGCTGCAGCCACGCAGGGGGGTTGGAATTTCAGACCTAAGGCAGAAGGCGTTGGGGAGCTCTGTGTCTTTCGCTAAGTTTTTACTTACTTTGCCAAAAAAAAAAAAAAGTGTTTTTTCCAGCTTTGTGTTTATCAGGCAGTTTTAGCTTTATAGACTTGGCCTGCTTATATCCAAAACCCGCCGCTTGTGTGCATGCTCATTTAAAATACTTTTTAAAGTGCCGTTTGGACCATGTTTGCACAGGTATTTAGTTGAAATGCAAATTCGGTTTTGCAAGTCTGTTCTCCTCTCCCTCTCCTCCCGTTTTCCTCCAAAGCGCTTAGACAGGAGCTTGGCAGCCGCGGCTTAGAGCACAGCAGCAAACTTCAGAAGACGCCTGCGAGGTTTACAGGTGGTTACGAACTTGTTGGCGTTATTGAGACAAAATGCTAAAATCTCCTCAAAGACCTCACTCAGCCTTTCATGCTCCCTAGTGGTTGCCTGAGGGGAATTGAAGTCCTTTGTTTCTCGCCTTGGAAGTGCCCTCCTGTATCCATCCTCTTGCCAGAGCTGTTCCCTAAGAAATCCTTGTCTCCGGTCTCATAGTGACTTCTGAACCCTTGTTTTGAAGTCCTGCATGGAAAGCCATGGCTACGGAGCAGAATCCTCAACTAGAAACTGGGAATAAGAGAATTGTGGCTACTTAAGAAGCTTTTTTTTATTAATTTGTGATCTTTCTCATCCTTCCTTAGAGTGTTTCTGGATCCCAGCCACTAGAGAACTTGGGTATTTCTGCTGCAAATACTCCTGAATCCCATCCCGCCAAGCCCTGTGGAGCACCAAGACCCGTCAATGGAGTTATTAACACGTAAGCCGCTTGCCTGTTACGGGAAGAGCTTGATTTTTATGATCTTGACAAAGTCCCGTTGGAAACCAGCCCGTAGCGTGTTGGTTGGGTAGTAACTGGGTTGGTAACAGCATAAATGGTCTCTTTTTGAAAAAACCTTAGTAGTAGATCACGCTTGGAAACATTTTGGAGGAGATCGCTTGCTTGAGGTTTTCTGCTGCATTGTTTTTCTGAAAATGGTATTAAATGGCGCTGTGTTTACATGAACAAGCCCTGCAGGCAACCATGCAATGAGCGTGTTCAAAACTGTTTCTTTATGGGTGTTTTTAATACACTTGCACATTGTATGATTCAAAGGTACTAGTGGCCCACTTGCAATTATTTTGCAGAAGTATCTGTAACCACTGGCTCACTTTTCTGGAGATACTGGGGAACCCAAATCCCATTGATTTTTGGGAGTAAGACTTCCTAAATTCTGTTTTTGTTGAGTAAGTCTTTAAGGAGGTAAATGAAAATGAGTGAAAGGAATTCTCCTGTGCTACAGGATGATTTTAGGGTTGAACCACTTGAAAACCCTTGAACACACGGTGCTTCAGAGTTCTGGTAGTGGCTAGAGAAGCATTGCCAGCACCGTCGCGCTTGCTCGGTACCTCGAGGAGGGAGGGATGCTGCACCGGTGCAGCGTGAGCAGGCGTAGAAAGCACCGATCAACTAACTCATTGCTACGGCTGAAACACTGCAGGCTCCGGCAGAGCCCTTGATATGCCTGTAGCCTTTGAACTGCAGAGCCTTTGACCACAGGGCTTTAATGTTTTGCATTTGCAGAAATGAAACACTCGTAAAATATACATGAAAAGGTTGGGTAGGTGAGGAGCTGCGCTGGTATTTGGTAGGTGGCATGGTGTCTTGATGCCGTGGCAGGGCAGGGTTACTGCGCGTGGACAGGAGACTCCTTTGTACGTACAACAGAAAGGTTAATGTTAACATGGCACCTTTCTGGTGTCACTGCTGCGAGTTGTTAGAGGTATAGTTCTCAAATATTAATCAGCATCAAGTTTACATCTAGGTTAAATATTTTTTCTCCAAAATTAAACGTTCTCTGGCATTTAGATTCGTGAGAACCTGTTGTATTAAGATACCCTGAACTGTAATTCTGGGGGAAGCTGAGTTCTGGGATTAAATCTGTTCAGGGCTAGAGTGGCTTTTGGCCTTGCTCTGTGTCCGGCTTTACATGCTATTTTTTGTTCAGAACTTTCAAAGGTATTTTGTCAAAGGTTCAGTGGTGGGAGAGTGTGGAAAGTGACCAAAGTAACAGCAAAAATTAGAGATGCCTGGAAAAAAAAAGCTATTGCCTCGTGAAACTGCAGTGCTTTGAACTCAGCTTAGAGGGTTTGCTAAGGTCTGAGTCGTGGACCTGGCTGGTACCACTGGGTAACGTGGGATGGTTGAATGAATAACCGTGTCTGTCTTATTCTCTTCTCTTCTCGCGCAGTCTTCAGCCTGGCCTGGCAGAACACGCTCAGGGAGATGGCCAGGAAGCTGAGGAGCTCTTGCATAAAAAGCAACGACTGAACATGGTTTCTTCATCTTCGGATGGAACGTGTGTAGCAGCTCGCACTCGCCCGGTACTGAGCTGTAAGAAGCGACGGCTTGTTCGACCAAGCAGCATTATGCCCCTTTCCAAAAAGGTTGGTGCTGTTTGGTTTTTTGGTGCGATATACATACAGGTAAAGCTCCACGCCACAGAGCCTGGTGAGGTACTGATGCGTTGGTCCAGTCTGCTTTTGCTCTTTGCCTGACGAGGTCTCCCTGTCTTGGGAACGTTTGTGGTTATTAAGAGGGGGAAAAATAATGGAGAGGAAGAGGAGGACAAGTGAAGCCTCTCCAAAGGCGGTTGGAGAAGTAAAGGAGAAACGAAGGAGCAGCTTTTAATTTGTGGGGAGACCTTTATTAGCTGTCACTGGGGAGGGGAGATGCTGAACTCTGATGTGGGTTTTCTTTTCTGAAACCAACCAGCCTGAGGTGAACTTCAGGCTGGGGAGTTCAATACGGCACAGTCTGAGCAGTCGAAAGAAGCTCTGAAAAGTCAAGTATCGGGAAACCTTAACTCCGAGCACAGGAATTAACACAGCCCCAGGAACTCGCTGCTACTTGCTCGAGGAAAAACTACAGTTCTCTGCCCAGGCGTATGTGGGATGTCTTGCAAAAGGCCTGCCGAGGTGACGGTGTTCGCTTCCGCCGCTGAAGTTTGGAAATCACTGAGTGACTGTTCCTGGCTTTGGTTTAATTTTTTTTATTATTTTTTTTTAATACTCCTCTCCCTTATACAGAACTCCGCTCTGTGGAAATACAGTTTACTGCCTGTATGATGGAAGGCCACGCTGCCTTCTTTTTAATTTCTCTTAGGAATGCCATGAACTGTCAGTTGGAGGATGGATAGTTAGAAATTGAGGGACTAAGGACCTTTTTTGTGCATGCAGCTCTCATCATTGCAGAACCATAGATGGCAAAAATCCACTTACCTTTGAGTCAAAGTGTTTCCAAGTCAAAGTTTACCACAATGGTTTGGGGGTTTTCACTCTGCGGGTGCTGGAGTTTTAAAGAGAAGCTCAAAAAGCAACATTTTTCTGAGCAAAATAGA
The DNA here is from genome assembly GCA_008921705.1 of Burhinus oedicnemus. NCBI lineage: Eukaryota > Metazoa > Chordata > Aves > Charadriiformes > Burhinidae > Burhinus > Burhinus oedicnemus. The sequence goes on from VFFE01008394.1 coordinate 1,234,340, forward strand.
CTCTCGCTCAGCTGAGTTAGCTTTAACTGATTACTCGTTTGCAGTTTTATCTGGGGTATTTCTGGTAGAGCTCTGCGGTGACTGCTTGCAAGGTCTTCAGTGATTTGGAAGTTTATGAACGATCTCACGGGCGACGCTGACTTGTGCGCTCAGTGTTTCGAAGAAGTGGCTGTTAATTCTGGGTGAGATCTTGACTGTAGTCATCAAATACATTTGCTAATCAGAGATGGTTCAGAAGAGCCGTTCCAAAGGCTGGAAGAAGTGCCAGACAGCAGAGGATTTCTGTGGACTCCTCCAGTTATTCGAGAGAAAGCTGAGTGATGGCTAGATCCACATGGTCCAGAAATACCGGCTCCAGTTGACCGCACTCTGCCGTCCAGCACAAAGTGGATGTGGATTGCTGCGACCAGGAATTGCGACCAGGAATTACAACCAGGAGAGTTCGCTGTTTCAATAGAGATTATCCATAACTCTGCTTGCTGTTTTACAAAATCTGAATACAAGATCACTTGAAATTTTTAAGTTAGGAGATGTCCTGTAGGAAAGAAAAGCAGCTTAAAGGTTGAGCGGGTCTGTAGACTGCATTGGGTTGGAAACAGGACTGGTCTTGTGAAACAGGACGGGAAGTCCTGCAGTCTCCCCCAGCTTCCCTGTGCCCCAGACCAGCCTGCTTTATCCTCATACCGTGCCAGGTGGTTTGTCTAAACCTCCTTAGGCAAGCTATTTGAGTGCTTAGCTAGGCTTGCTTTTCAGACAGCAAAACCAGAAGACCCAAACTTCCGAATGCAAGCTGCCTTGGCTGCCATTTAAAGTCATTACCAGTAGTCCAAGTCCTGGTGTAAACTGGTCAGTTCCCCTCGTCGCTTCAGAAACTCTTCCCAAAGCGTGAAAGTTGATGTGGTAATTCTTAATGGGGTCGCCTCTGCCCTAAGCACGCCATGGGTCCTTCTGGTTTTGCCCATAGGACGTATTTTCTTGGATCTTGTAATTTTGTTGTTGTTGTTTTCCTCTCCGTTTGGTGCAGACATTTAATGAAATACGTGCCCAAAACTGGGTGCAGCCCTCCAGCTCACACGTTAGCAATGCCGAGCAGAGTGGCAGGATTACCTCATGCATCTTGCACAGCCGTCCTGTTTATAAAACCCTGTGGGGTGTTAATTCTCCGTAATGGTACGACACTGCTGATTCATGCTCATTTTCTGATCCATAACAACCACCGGATCCTCTGGGCAGAACTGCCGCTCAGTTACCTCTTCCTCCTCTTCTCCGGTCACTGAAGCATCTGCTTGTTGCATTTGCTCTCAGTGAGTTTAAATTTTATTTACTTTAGATAATTTCCATCTTTCCTTCAAGGTACTTGCAGCCCTTCCCCGTTCTCGTGTTATTTGCTAAGGCTTAAGTTTATTATCTCTTCCATCGTTCAAGGCATTAATGGAAATGTTTTGAATAATACTAGAATCAGAACAGGCTTCTGCAGGATCCAGTTTGAGACATCCTTCAATTTTGATGGGGAAACATTGGTTACTTTCTCTGTATGGGATTTACATCCAGTTCTGCATCTGCCTACAAGGGTTTCATATAAATGAAGTCTATATAAACTCTATAAATCTGTGAATTGAAAGTCCTTCCTGGTTTAGGGAACAAGGTTGAAAAACACCCTTTTTCACTCTGTAAAGATGTCCCTGTAAGTGTCAGCTCCTGCCCCGTAGTGATGGCTCTCTGACCCATCTGAACTCAAAAAGGCTTTTTTCCCCCCTCTCTGACAACTGAATTGTGCTGCCTCATGGTTTTTATAAATGAGGTTTCAACCTAGATAAAATTAAACCCTTTTAGTCAAATTTAGTAGATGTTAAACTGTCTGTGCTGGTGAGTAGTAGTTTTCAGTTGCGTTTATGCAAAGTGAAAGTGTCCTTTTATGAGTCCAGACTAAATGAACAGGTTTGATACAAAGTATAAAAAAACCCAAACAGCCTTTAGGATGTTTTTCGGGAGCTGTCAAAGGGGAACATGGGAAGACCTCTGATACGTTGACACTGTTCTCCGTCCCCTTTCCAGGTCCATCGTAATAGCCTGGTGCGATGTAGCTGTGATGTGAACCCTTCATGTGCTCTGTGTGGCACTCGAAGCTCGACGACTCTGGAAATCCAGTATGATGCCCCTTTGCTGGAGCGCCTCTCCCAGCTGGACTCGTGTATTCATCCTGTCCTGTCATTCCCAGATGGTAAGCACAGCGTCCACCAAGCTGCCAGAGGTATCGTCAAACTGGGTCCTGAGATGGGTTACAAGGGATGCTTGGAGCTGCTCCGGAGCCTGCTCCTGCATCCTGAGCTTCCAGAGGAAGTGCAGATCTCCTTGGGTACCACCAAGCTTGTTCATCTGCAGGTGTTTTTAGGAGTAGAGCATTTACTGGAGCGGAAGGGTCTGGGAAAACATTGCACCTCTGCTATGAAGGTGTGTTGGGGGGACCTGAGCTGGAGCCTCGCTCGGGGTGGAGAGACCAAGGAGTGCCTGGGAGTCTGTACTGGGAGCTGCGTCTTAGGCTGGTGTCTTCGGTGCTATAAACCACTGGAGAAATATTTGCTTCTGCGGAGTTTATTCATCTGTATAAAATTATTTGTGGATTGGTTTAAGTCACAGGAAAAATTTTTTGACCTTGTAAGGAGTTGTAAATGATCTTCCGTGGTTCAGAGGGTACGGTAAGAAGGGATGTTCCCATTAAGACACTCAGTTTCCCTGTGTTACGGTATCAGGGTTAATCATCATTAAGAGGAATAACTAACCAACCCTGACTGTGGGGTATTCACAGATTTCGTGTGTAGGGACTTTTCCCAAGGGAAAAGAAATAGTTTCCAGACTCTTTCGCTTCCTAAGCTGCCACATTAAATACAAGCCTGTTCTTTGAACAAAAACTATTGACTTGCATGAGACTGGTGTCCATCTGTCATCGGTTTTGTCCGATCACAAAATACAGGACCACAAATGACAGGAACTGGCATTTTTATCGGAGAGCCAGGCAGTAAATGGATCGTAGCGGTGCCTTTCCTTGGTAGGAGTTCCTGGCTGCTTGAGGTGTAAAACATCGCTGGTGATGCTGGGAGGAAGGTGTGTGTCCCCGCTGCTCATGAGGATGCAAAGTGGTTGGTCGGGGTTAAGATACTGGGCTAATGTGTGTGTTTGAGTCTGAATTTCAGCTTTGCACAGACTGTGTGCAACGGTAGGAAACGCATGGAGTGTCCGGGAACAATTAATCTGGCGTCTTTCACTAGCACTACATTTAAAACAGACTAAAATAGTAAATTGGTGCTATTTTTAAAAAGTAAATCCCCACGCCCCTCCAAAGACACATCTCTGTTAAGGAATGCTAAAGGAACTTAATGCACTGAATTCCTGAAGCAGAAATTTATTTCCTGATTTCACAGCACTTGTAATCCTCTGTCTGTAGTGTTAAATCTAATATATCCTAGGAAGCGGTGAGAAAACCTGATGTGTACGATTGCAGCATGGCCACCAGGCAAATTACAGAGTCACTGGGGTTGGCAGGGACCTCTGGAGATCATCTCATCCAACCCCCCTGCCAGAGCAGGGTCACCCACAGCAGGTTGCACAGGACGGCATCCAGGCGGGTTTGGAATGTCTCCAGAGTCGGAGACTCCACCACCTCTCTGGGCAGCCTCTTCCAGTGCTCTGCCACCCTCAAAGGAAAGAAGTTCCTCCTCAAGTTCAGATGGAACTTCCTATGGTCAAGTTTGTGCCCGTTACCTCTTGTCCCATCACTGGGCACCACTGCAAAAAGACTGGTCCCATCCTCCCGGCACCTGCCTTTAAAGTATTTGTAAGCATTGTTGAGATCCCCCCTCAGCCTTCTCTTCTCCAGGCTAAACAGACCCAGGTCCCTCAGCCTTTCCTCATAAGAAAGATGTTCCAGCCCCCTAATCATCTCTGTAGCCCTCATCATCTCATCCCATATTCACTTTCCGTTTTCCTAGGGTCAGCTGCAGCCAGCTCACGTGGTAAAAGAGCCGTTCTGGCTGCATGAGATTAAAAATTTTGTTTTTAAAACTATACCGTGTAAAGCTTAAAGCACCTGTACAGAAGTACCCATTCCTCCCCTCCCTGCCTCACATTAACTTTGATTATTCATTAATGCTTAACGTAGTTTTGCTAGGGTTGCTTTTTGGGGAATGGGGATACTTTTCTATCCAAACGTAAAGCCAGGTAGCGTGTTCAGGGAGGGAAACTGCTCTGCCTGCCGTTGTCAGTCTGCATCGAGGTGTCTCCCTGCCCGTCAGCGTTAATCCAGGTTGCTGCTGGTGCTCCTCCGTGCTTATTTTGGGGGTTCACCTCGAAAGCCCAGCCGGCTGGGTCGATGGGCAGAGGCTCAGTTAAGCCTTTCTGGAGGAGCTTCTTAGCCGGAGCCTGAGAGCTGTGAGCATGTGCTGGCTTTCGCTTTGAGCCTGTCTCTCCGGGGCTCCGCCGGTGCCAGCAGCCGGGGATCTCCGGTACAGTTTGCCAAGGGCAAAATTGCCAGGCGCCACAGGAGGAAAAAAAGATCATTTATCCTTCTGGCAAGCGGGGCGCGGGCATCGTGGCTTTTAACCCGTTGCACTTGTGCTTTGTAAGTGCTTTGTCCCCTTCCTTTCAGGGTTTTGTTTTGTGGGGTTTTTTTTGTTTTGTTTTTTTCTGGTTCATCTGATTTCTCGCTGGGAATTTTCAGATGATGTAATAACCTTGATGGGGAGGATGAGAGCCGGGGCTCGGGGCTCCGTGCGGTTGCCATCTGCCGGTCCCCGGGAGGCCTGCACCGCTCGGCTGAGGAGGAGTGACGGTGGCACTTGCTGCACAGACTCTGGTGCAACCAGTGCTGACGGCAGGACAGTGACAAGCCAGCAAATAATTCATTTTCTGCTGACAGTGGTTTTTGTCTCGCCTTTTTCCCCCTCCCTCTGACCTGCCTCCTCCGTTCACAGATGTGCGGGCTGCTGGGATGGGATGAATTTTCAGGAGAAAGCAAAAGATTAGCAGAGAAGAGGCCATTTTCCCAAAGCCAGGCCACTTCAACACAGTGATGTTGCAGCCGCGCTGGCAGCAACGTCCTGAAAGGACTGGCTTGGCCCCTCTCTGTTCTTTGGGACGTGTCTCCACAAACCAGTAGTGGTGGCCAAAGGGCTGCCATGGCCCTGTGGTAGCCCGTCCTTAGCAAACGGATGGGGCTAAACCAGAGCTTTAGCCGTCAAGGTACTTGAAGTGCAGCTGTCCTGGCTTTTTCCTGAGGGTCAGGTTCCCCCTGTTAATAACAGCCGACTCCAGCCCGTGCTCTGCCGGTTCTCCCCGTCCTCGGATCTGCTGGGGCTTTCCAGTCCCTGGAATCGGTGGGGAAATTTCGGAGGGGTTCAGATACCGGCCATTGAGACTACCGCCAGGTCTTGAATCTCTTCCGCTTGCCTGCTGAGATGATCTAGACGCGGTTTCGAAATCCCACGGCAGCTCCTAATTGCCTCCGCGTCCCCTCTGCAGAGCGAGGAGCTTTATTCCTTGTGCAGGGCCTGGGAAGGTTCATCTCTGCTCGGGGTTGCTTCAAAGTCCCTGTGAAGATGTCACGTGAGCTGGAGAGATGTGGGGGAGGGATGTTGGTACTACTGATGCTCCTCTTAGTGTTTTTAACCCCTAGTTGTGGCAGGCTGAGCTTGCATCGGGCTGCGTGTCCTGCTGGCGACAGTCTGCTGGGCTGTAGCAGATGGGTGGCACGTCACACCACGAATGCTGGTGGATAATGATCTTATGGGTGTAGCTGGAGAAGTTAAATTCATGTCTCAGTAGTTCTCCTGTTAACCCTTAAAAGTTTTAATGCTTTCCCAAACTTGGATTTTGGCCCTCGGGCATATAACAGAGAGCTGGGTCTTGGAGGAAACTTAGGCAGCAGTATTTGGTGATGAAATCTGAATTTGAAGCTGAGTATGAAAGTAAGGCTTATTTGTGGCATTCCTGAGGCTGGAGTAGTTTGCTATTCTGGTTAATGGTTTTTATAGTCTACCATAGCCTATCTGCCCAAGAAATCCACTGAATAATCTCATTAGTGTTCTGTCTTTTGGCGAAGGTCAGGAGTGCGCGTCTGTATGGGATTCGGGAGAAGTGAAGCTTGAGGAATGTGAACAAGAGTAGCGTCTGCCGAGTTTCACAGCGGTACAAGCACGCATGTGCTCGTTGTGAGACGGCAGGATTAAACAGGGACAGGTACTCTGGATTACCGTGATGTTGTGGTGTGCATAGAAACCTCAGGCTCGAAATGCGTTGGTTACCCGGATGATCACCCCTGAGTTTGCCTGCTCGCAGGTGGCTGCGTGACCTGGCCCCTGCCTGGGGAGCTCCCGGCGAGCAGCAGTGCCTCTGTGCTCACTTCCACGGCTCTCGCTGGATGATTGAGGTGCCACGTCAGGCTGATTGACTTTGTACAGTACTGGTTGGCTTTTGGCTTGACCTGAAATTGAGAATTTAAGATGAATTTCTCTCTTCCAGCCCGTCCCTCTGTAGATTTGCTGTGCTGAGATAGCTCAGGTTCTTGGAAGTCGGATGTGAGATAGCAGAACTGAGCGTGGCAGTACATGAGATACCTTCCGTGGTAAAGACACATGGTTTTTCTGACAAAGGCTTCATTCTCCTGCCAGGATGTACTTGGGCTGTGAATCCCGTAGGAATGTCCTTCTCTCAAAGAGCTTCAGATTAGAAATGTTGGGTCCTAACATGGCAGGTCCTCCCTGAAAGCGAGGAAGGCGTAGGCAAGCCTAGGTTTTATAGTCAGTCAATGCTCATGTGTTTGTCGAGGGCTGTTCTTACTGGGGGACTGGGAGAAGTTTATGGTACCGCAGCTTTCTGGTGCGTGATTTAGTTAATTTGACTGCCCTGTTTCATATCCCTCTGCAGATGTGCCGACGAGCCTGCACTTCCAGAGCATGTTGAAATCTCAGTGGCAGAACAAACCCTACGAGAAAATCAAACCTCCCAAAAAGCTCTCGCTCAAGCACAGAGCCCCCATGCCTACCAGCAGCCTGTCTGACCCTGCTCGCAAGGACCGCCACAAGCTGGTGAATTCGTTCTTCACTGCAGCCAGTAAGTGTCCTCCCCGCCTCTGCCGCGCGCAGAAACGTTGCCCGGTTTTGTACCTGACAGCCGTGCGATCTGGGAGGAGAGAGGAGGAGGAGGAGGAGGAGGAGGAGGAGGAGGATGCCCTTCAAATTCAGCTCTGGGGGATGAGGCCATGGTATCGCAGGCCAGGGCTGAAGGTGAAGTGTGTGCAGGTTGTGAAGTTCAGGCTGGTCTCGGTTCGTAGGGACCTCTTTTCACGCAGTCCGAGGTTGTGCTCATGCTGGCACGGGCAGTACTACGGCTCGTTCTGCTCTGAGCACAGCTCTCCAGCGCCTTGATGGTGTCGAGCCTGACCTGTCTGGATTTATGGAGCTGGTAAACTCTGCCCGAGTCTCCTGTGCCGACAGAAAGAGAGGTGAAAACTGGCGTTTCATAGCTCTTTCTCTGTTCCCCTCCTCAGAGCGCTCACATCAAAAAATCCAACCAGACAAGGCACACAGGCCGCCTTTAGACGATTTTACGGCCGTGTCCAAGGCCGAGAGAGCGCCAGAGCGCTCGCTTGTCCAGCCTCCTGCCTATGACAAAAAGCGATTACGAGACTGCTCATCTGAGAGGAGTGAAGGTAGGCTCCCACGGCCAGGTCTCTCGGGGGGAGCTTGGGCTTTGCTACATATCCAGCCTCTCTCCCCCTTCGGCCTCGGAGAAGGGGGAAACGCACTGCTTCTGGGCCTTGTCGCCACCGCAGCAATGCCTCGTGTGCTCTAACCGCTTCTTTCCCCAGGGCCTCTCAAGCTGGCAGCCTCCATCAGAAGGTGCTTCTCTTTCATGCAAAGTACTCCTCAGCACTGGCCGTTTCTGGTGCACGTGGTCCTTCTCTGTCCACCGCCAACACCCCGCTTGGTTTGTTACACTAATGTCCTCCTTCATTTTCTCCCACCCTCCTTGTGTAGTGTTGAAGCATCACACGGACGTCGGTGGCCCAAGCTACTTGTCAGCAGCTGCGACCCCCACACCTCACAGCCCCATAGCGCGGCAACTGTCCACCTCCTCGGAAGGCTCCGCTCCTGCCAGCACGAGTTCACAGGGCACCTCCAGCACAGCCGTAAGTATCTCGTGCCTTTCTGGAGAGGTTTCTGAGCTCAGCTCCAACAGGGGGTCTCAACTTTCGAGCAGTTCAGGCATCTTAGGTGTGAGAGCGCTCGGTATTTCTCTTACCATGCTGGACCCCTTGGTTCAGCTGATGGTGGGCGTGCTGGCCCTCTTTTTTACTCTTGACGTTGGGTCTGCTGGGGTTCCTGGATTGACGTTGGCTGTGCAGAGACCCACCCGGCTGCATTACAGCTTGGGTGTCAGCTCAGTAGCTGCTGGTAAATGTTCCTGTTCTCAGTAGTCCCCTGGCTTTGCTCCATATCTGGGTTTTGGTTTCTGAAGTTGTCTGAGGATGCCAGGAAGAGACGAGCTGAGCGCCAGCAGTGTGCTGCTGCTGGTACAACGGTGCTTCCACTGACATGGCTTTTCCTTCATGGCCTCGGTGGCACTGGGCTGTAAATGGGGTTGGGGCTGAGTCACAGGGCAGCGGTAGAGCAGTGGTGGTTGGGATCTTAACATTCACCTGCACACAAGCTTCAGCAGTTGCTTAACTCATACTGTCTTCTGAGACACACTCAGCCTCCCAAAACGCTAAAGGATGACAGGATTTGGGACCTTTATGAAGCTGTGACTAAAAGCCATCAGTGAGCAGGACCATAACTCCCTCCCGCTGTGCTCTGGGACAGATCAATGACACAGCTCCTCTGCCAGATGTCATCCGTCCTCCCAGCACCTGACCCACGTTAACAGAAGCCCTCAATTATTAAGGACTAAATTCTGCTGAACTCTTTAAGTGTCCCAGTGAAGGACCTGGCCTCTGTCTGACCACTCCAGTTTGTGCCACAGCTGAAGCTGGATGTGACCGAGGGGTAACAGAGCAGATTTCCTCAAACCCTGGTGGTGAAACCAGGGTGGGTAAGAGGCATCTGTCCATGGCAGAGCTGAGGGCACCACTTCCTTGGGTGCCCTTGTCCTTGCTCCAAGCTTGTTGCTCTGGGGCTGCCAGGTCCCAGATGGGTTCCTTCACTGCGGAGTTTGCCATTGCGTCATCAGCTGTGACATCAGTGAAGCCATCGCAGGGTGTTTGAAGAACCCAACAAGCAGTGGTAGTTTGGCTTGAATGTGCTAGGTGTTTTGGAGAAGCTGCTCTTCTCAGCAGCTCTAGCATGTCAAGATGACATTTCCTTGTGCTTCACACACACATCTCACTCAGAAAAGCAAGTCTTCCCTTCAGCAGCCGAGTCCTGCACTGGGGGTGCCTGGGGTCTGGTCTCTGGGCTCAAGGATCCAAGTCCTCAGTTGAGGCATCCCAGTCTGGTGCAGGTTTGCGTGTGCTTCCCAACCGGTGGGTCAGGCCTCACTGTTGACAGTGACATGTTGGAATTTCCTTGCTGCCATGGCAATAGTTGCCCAGCCGCTTTATCCTTATCCGGCATCACATGAGTCCTGGGGTCTGCCTGTGGCAGGTCCCTGGCAGTTGGGTTTTCGCATATTTTTACATTTTAAGCTGCAAGGATCAAAGGAGACGGAGAACATGGTAAATTGCAGGTGACTCCGTTAGGAAGACGGGCCCTTTGCCTGTCAAGCTGATCCACATTACTGTACCGGCAGTGCTGCTGTCACAGGTTTGGGGGAGGTTTTTGGATAGACAGATGGTAGGAGAGCACCCAGGTTTAAATAGATAAGAGTGGAGCTTATTTCTGTCGTAGAAAATCTATTTCAGTCAAAAGCGCGATACAGATGGAAGCTGTTAGGCTCTTAGTACAGCTGTCAAAACCTGAGATGAACTCCTGTCTGACTGCTTCGCGTTCCTCCTCTGTCACAGTGTCACCTGCAGTGGGCCCAGACCCCTGCAGGGACACGAGCAGGGGGGCTGTTTCCAAACAGGATGGTTCTTCCCTCTTTCCTGGTGGTCTCACTACTTTATGTCGGCCGTAGGGAATTGGATTATATGGGAGACTTTTCTTTTTGCTGGGTCAACTTATCAGCCGGATTGATCTCCTGATGATCTGCCTGGCTGTGCAGCAGCTGGTGCCAGTGTGGAGATGGTGGCTGGAGCTCAGCAGCCCTTGCTCACCTCGCTTCATTGCCTGCAGGACCACTGCAGCCCTTGCCCTTGTTTCTGCCTTCCAAACTAAGGGTTTTTGGTTGGGAAGAGGACTTCCAGCAAGCAGTAGGTGAACTCCATTCTGATGCAAATTGCTGTTAGTTCTGGAGTCTCCATAGGTTCTATGAGGCCATTTCGTATGAGGCCACGTCCTTTTTCCATCAGTGACTTAACATGACAAAACCTACAACCCTTTCTCACGTGGTTCTCCTCTTCATGTTACAGCAGCCAAGGAGGAGGAGAGGCGAAAGTTCATTTGATATTAACAACATTGTCATCCCGATGTCCGTTGCTGCAACGACTCGTGTGGAGAAACTGCAGTACAAAGAGATCCTCACACCCAGGTATGTGCCTGATCCCTGTCTCCGGCAGGGTTGTCACATCCCAGACTTCTGCTGTGCAAACGTCTTGTCAGAAGTCCAGCCTGGCCTAGGGCTTTGCTCCCAGTGGCTGCTAATGCTGGTGGGGAACGAGGCTTTCTTATTCCTTGAAAGTAGGAGGAAGTTTGGAAAACTTCTGATCATACCCTTGCTGCAGACTTGCTGAGTTAGGGAATATGTTGCCTGAGCGTCCCTCGTGCGTGAAAGCCAGCTGCTCTGCTCAGGTCTTTTTGTGCAATCTAAAGTCATCCTGCTTGTCCTTTGGCCTGCTGCAAAGCTGCTGAGTATGTTGAGCCAAAGGTCTTGGTGGTTTCCCAGCTCTGCACGTGTCCGGGCTGGGTGGTGGGTGCCTGGGCTGCGTTAACACCGCAGTGCAGGAGGGCCATTGCCTCGGGTCGTACCGGCCAGGAGAAGCAGTCCCATGCCTGGGCAGTGATAGGAATTGTAAGTTTTCTCTGCCGGAGCTGAGTGCGAGGAGGTGAGCTGTCAGCCTGTGTTTGGATGTTCTTGGACTAACACCATGGATGAGCTCAGTTGCTGGTGTTCGCACCTGAATTGCTCGGTGGTGCAGCACCAGGGCAGCTTCTTCATCCAAACTGCCCGGTTTCCAGTCCTTCTTTTCCCTCCCAGTTCTCCCGGTCTCTTTCCCAGCTCTACCTCTTTCTTTCTCCTGGTCCTACATGCTCTTCACAGACCCTGTTCAGAGCGGGGCAGGGAAGGAGCCTGTTGCTGAGCCAGAGGAAGAGGAGGAAATGCTGCAGCATCTGCTCTGCTTCCTCCGCCCTTGGCAGGCTTCAGCCGCGCTGCCAGACCAGCGCCGGGAGCCGGGCAGGGAGGCAGAAGGGAAGGGCCGCAGTGGGAGGATGCTGGTAGCCTCGCTCTCCATTCCTCACCCTCCCGAGGTGGAAGGACGTCTCCTGCCTGTCCCCCGGTGTTACACTCATGGGTGGAACCCACTGCAAAAAGACGCGGTCAAAATGGAGCAGGCTAACACGGGAGGGGGAGGAACCATTGTCTGATAGCACAGGAGGGATTTTGGTAGACAAATGTGGCCGCTTGGCTTAAACCTGAGCCTAAATATGTTGCTCGTTGTGGCAGGCTTGTGTTTTTTCTTTCCCAAAAGACAGTGCATGCGGGGCACGTGCTGCGGTGCTTGGCTGTGCCCAGGATTGACTGCCCTGTGCCTGGGGTTGATTGCCCTACTGTGTCCAGCTCTGGAGCTCCCAGCATAGGAAGGACATGGACCTGTTGGAGCAGGGCCAGAGGAGGTCACGAAGATGATCTGAGGGCTGGAGCCCCTCTGCTGTGAGGACAGGCTGGGAGAGTTGGGGGTGTTCAGCCTGGAGAAGAGAAGGCTCCAGGGAGACCTTGGAGCCCCTTCCAGTATCTGAAAGGGGCTCCAGGAAAGCTGGAGAGGGACTTTGTACAAGGGCAGGTAGCGATAGGATGAGGGATAATGGCTTCAAACTGGAAGAGGGGAGATTTAGATAAGACATTAGGAAGAAATTCTTGACTGTGAGGGTGGTGAGACCCTGGCCGGGGTTGCCCAGAGAAGCTGTGGCTGCCCCATCCCTGGAGGTGTTCAAGGCCAGGTTGGACGGGGCTTGGAGCAACCTGGTCTGGTGGGAGGTGCCCCTGCCCATGGCAGGGGGTTGGAACTAGGTGGTCTTTAAGGTCCCTTCCAACCTAAACCATTCTGTGGTTCTATGATTGTGTGATGTTGTGTGTTGCAGCTGGCGTGAAGTGGATATCAGCGCTCTGAAAGTGAACCCTGATGAAGACAACGAGGAGGTAAGAAGGGTTTTATTTCCAAGTTAACGTGGGATGGGGTTGGTAGCGACTGAAGAGCATCCACGGAGGACGCCAGAAGGGAGCGGACACAGGGACCTTAGCAGGGAAGTGGGGAGTCTCTTCCTTTTTTGCAACAAAGTGCTCAATTGGCCTTGCAGAAACCAGCCTGCTGGTGGTTCCTTTTCAGGAAAGGCGTGATAAGGCAGAAGTTGCGTTAACTGGCTGGGTACAGCTGAATCAGGTCTGATTGCTGTCAGGAGACCTCTCTGGGCAGCAGATTTTATATGGAATAGTCTAATCAAGGAATCATGACAGGTCACACTGCTGTAGCTATTATTTTAGTGAAACTGATAATGATGGTATTTCCTAAAACCTCTATGTGAGTGCTTTCACTCTGGGATAAGTACTTTGCTTTGGTTTTCAGTTTTTAATCTCTTCCTAAGCAATGCAGGCTCGGTTTAACAAGGTGCTCTGGCACTCACTGATAGCATCTGCCTCCTCCCAGATATAAATGCTTATTTAAATTCATGCTGTAGCTAATGCTGGAAAAACAGCACGTAGATGCGTGTTTAATAGGAGAAAGCTCTGACCAAGCCCTGTACCCTTCCCTTTCCAGATCGAGGACTTGTCTGATTCGGCCTTCACTGCTCGGCATGGCAAATGCGAGGAGATGGAGCGGGCCCGATGGCTTTGGAGCACGAGCATGCCCCCGCAGCGGCGGGGCAGCAGGTACGCCTGCCGGCACGGTTCCTCAGCACCACCTCGGTGCTGGCAGGGGCTGCCCCGGTGCACCAACAGCACTGGAACGCCAAGAGGATGCAGTGGGTTTCTCTTGGCCAACGTGTCCTTCCCAACAGAGTGGGACATTCTTGGGAGAAGGTTGGCTGATCCATAAAAATGGTTAAAAGCTTGTGCTGGTATTGGAAAGTCTCATCACCATCCACAAGAGCAGGTTGAGGAGCCCTTGGAGGAGTGGGGCGTAGTCTTGCTTAGGTAGGGGTGAAGTTGAATTGGGGACAACCAGCTCTTGCACCGTCTGTTTGGATTCAGCTTTCTCAGACGCTTGCAGCGCTCTACAAGTGTGGAGGCTGGTGCCAGCTCGGGAGTCCAGAGGAAAACAAAAGGGCTGAGACGGGCGTCCTTCATGCAGGAGCCAAGGAACAGTGGTGGTTCTCAACGTTACGCTATCGCATCTCTGCTCGGTTGCTTCAGCAATGCCGTGTCTCTGCTCCGTGTCCTTACGTTCCTCTGATCACTTGACACCTGATTCCCTTCCTACAGTGTCTTTGTGTGAGTGGGTGTCTAAAACCACACGCGGTTTCCAGCTGTTGATCTCATCATAAACCTGCATAAAGAGAGATTCGCTCTTCTCCATTTGATTTCCGATGCTTTGTTTGGTTTTGAACCACTCTGCGCTTGGGCAGAAATGCTCGCTGAACTGCAGCTGCATGCAAACACGCACCCGGCCGTCTTAGTCTGGTGGTGGTTTCGGTTTAGCCCTGTCGGCTGTGTGTGATTGTGCAAGGTTATTTCTGCAAGAACTTCTGCAAATGCAAAGGTGGCATTTGTCAAACTCCGTTTGTGCTGCTGCTGCCTCGTTTCATCTGCAGCTGCATTTCCTGGTGCTGGTGGAGTGTGGGTCGTTTTGGTGGGGTTTTTGCAGCCTTCTTCAGCCAGTTTCTCACATCTGATAGCGCTTCGCCATAACTTTGTTTTTCTAAAGTCCCTTTTATAAGGACGTTGGTGAAAGATGCTGTGTTAAGGTCCTGGCTTGGTCATCTCATAGGTTTAGGAACGCTGGTGGGAAAGGACTTCCAGAAGTCTCTGGTCCAGCCTCATGCAGGGCTGTTGCCAGCAGAAGGCCAGGTTGGCCGTGGCTCTGTCTGGCCATGGCGTGAACACCTCCAAGGATGGAGGTTCCCCCAGAGCTGGGGAATCCCAGTGCAGCAGGGAGAGGTGGGGATGGGCTGTAAGTGTCCCTGCTCTGCTGGCCGCATTCCTTGGCACAACCCAGGACATGGTGTGCTGTGTTTGTGCCGAGAGCGACTTGGCCCAGTTCAGCTTGGCATTTGCCACGGTCCCAAGCTCCTCCTCAGCAGGATCCTTGCTCTGTCCCTCACTTCCCGTCCTGGGGTTGTTCTCGGCAGCTTTAGAAATGGCTGGAGTCCCTCACGGCCTGGTAACTTCTTGTTGCTGTGATTCAGCCGGTACCTGTGGAGTACCTGGGCAAGGTAATAACCAGTAAACGCTGGGGTAAACTGGCTTAGTTTCCCTTAAACATCGTTCTCTTTGTCACCTGCTCCAGCAGATCTGCTGAGCGTCTTGTAGGTCTTCCTGCCTCACGTATGTAGCAGAACGCTTTGGCTTTTTCCTGTAGCGGCTTTTAAATTGCATCTTGAGTCAGCACATCGACTCCGTCCAGCTTGCTGCAGGCGTAGCTGGTTTATTAGTCTAATTTGGGGCTGGGTTTGTATGTCCTGACGAGCATTTTGGCCAAGGTAGATTTTGGAATTTGATCCTTGGGAGCCCTTGATGGCTGTTGCAGTTCACCTCGAAGAGTTGCACACAGATGTGGGGACTCCAGTTAGGTTTCTCTGCAGCCTGTGGGTCTTTCGTCTGGGAATCTGTGTAGGTGCTCAAACTTCCTTAATTCTTGGCTTAAATCTTCTGAAGTCTCGGGCTTTTACAGTGCTCCTCCTACGCCCAACTGTTGAACTTGCTGCCTTTTCAGCATTACTGATTCACTACACTTGGTTCTTGAACTGCCTGGTGTCACGTGGCGTGTGGATGGTGGAAGCACTTGGAGAAAGTGATGTTGAAGTGTCTGATTTCATAGGGTGGCTTCTCATCGTGGTATTTATGCAGGACTCGCAGCGTAGGAGATGTGTGGGACACCGTAACCTTAGGAGAGCAGCGTCAGCGATGCAAAGCTGCATCGAGACAGCGGCGGTGGGACAAAGATGAACCTGGATGAGCTTAACCTCTGGGCTGCGGTGTTCCCTATTGTAGGGCTGCTCCCGAGGAGGGCATGGTGGACGGGATCGTAGGGTGGCATCAGGTGGCAACGAGCGGCCTGGGCCCCTGTATCGGTGGGAGCGCAGCTGGGGCTGCAGCCAGGCTCTCAAATGTGTTCCTATCTCAGGTCTTACAGATCGACGGACGGACGGACGACCCCCCAGCTGGGGAACCCCTCGACTCCCCAGCCGGCATCCCCTGACGTGGGCAACTGCCACTCCCATTCGGAGCTGTCCCACACCCACTCACCGCGCAGCCCCATCAGCCCCGAACTGCTCTCTGCCCCCCTCACCCCTCTCTCCCGTGACTCCATGCGGCTTCTGTCCAGCGAGGACACCCGGTGTTCCACGCCCGAGGCCGGCCTTGATGAGCAGGTGGGTGCTGGTTCCGGTTGTGGCCGTTTCCTCTAGTTTTGTTCCTGGAGGCTGGCGGGAAGGTCCGAGTGCTGCCTGTGGCTGTGTCCCTGCAGTCGCTGCTGCAGACGGGCGTAAAGGTAAATCCGATGCTCAAACTCAGCCGGTTTATCCCCCTCGCTGTGGGGAGACAGCTTGGAAGCCGGCACGTGGGAAATTCTGTCCAACCGCTCGGCTGGATGGGGCGTAGAGATGGTGCCATTCGGCATTGGCAGCAGGATGGTTTTCCAGCGGTTGGTTCGGTTTGGAGGCTGCCGCGTCCTCACCACGTGTGCTCTAAAGTTTTCCGTGCCCCGTTAACGAGGCGGGGCTAAGTCTGTGGCTGGCCAGGCACCGTGGAGCTGCCTGGTCCGACCGCTGCTGCGGGCAACCGGAGTTGTGTGTGGAACGGGAGCAGAATAGCTTTTCCAGAGGATTTTCCATAGCCTGGTGTCTCTTTCCTTTAGGCTGTGCAGCCCTGGGAGCGACGCACCTTCCCGCTCTCGTACGATCCCAGGACAGAGTGCGAGGACCAATCTGACCCCCAAGACCGGTCGTCGCGCTGCACCCGGCGCACGTCGGGCAGTAAATCCTCCCGGGAGACCGATGGCACTTCCGCTTTGCCCAACCTGGCCAGCCTCAAGAGCCGAACCCCCCTGGCGACACCCTCCTCCTCCTCTTCCTCCGCAGCAGTTCAGCGGCCAGCGCACAGATAGAGACATACGGGAAGACATGAGCAAAACCAACACACAGAACTAACTCTTGGCATTAAAGCTTCCAAAATCTGCGTTTGATATTCAAACATCCTGCCGGGAATTTTCACAGTTTTTAGTGAATTTAAGGAGTTTAGAAACTGTTTTTTGTTTTCTTTTCTTTTCTTTTCTTTTTCTTTCTTTTTTTTTTCTTTTTTCTTTTCCTTCTCCATGTCTCCTTGTCACATGAAAGAGAGCCCCCAGATTCCTCCCAGCGGAGTGAAGCCTCGGGAGGGGAGCAGCCCACCAGACCCCCCCCTCCCTCTTTCCTCCCCTCCCTTCTTAGGTGTATAAAACTAGAGCACAGGATTTAGCTGACTTAGCAGACTTCGGGGATAGTTTTTCTCAAGCAAAAGGGTGTCTTTTTCTCTTAACCCACTACCCCCACCCCCCCCCCCCCCCCCCCCCCCCCCCC
>VFFE01008394.1:1252963-1304895 GCA_008921705.1 Burhinus oedicnemus
CAAAAAAAAAAAAAAAAAAAAAAAAAAAAAAAAAAAAAAAAAAAAAAGAAAGAAATGAAATCAGCTATTTTCCCCTGCAGGGTGCTGCGTGAGGGGGTCACCGAGAGGGGTAACATGCTGCAAACTGAAACCAGGAGAGCACCCTGGGGGGGGTGGTTTCAGTGCCGGGGAGCAGCCTGGGGGACCTGGGGGAACTGCCACCACGCACCAGCTAAAACCACCCTCGCACCTTCCCCTCGCGTCCTCCTGGTTGTCGCCTACCGCTGCCAAGGGCACAAGAACAGCAGGGCCATGGAGCTGCCACTTCCGCGATCTCTTAGCTGACCTTGGGTGTGGAGGGGGGGGAAATAGAGAAGAACAACCCAAAAATGTTACAAGCTGCATCCAAATCCAGGGGCCAACCCAGCCCTGGAGCTGCAAGTGCCCCTTGTACAGCGTCCCCGGGCCCTGGGAGGCGCAGAGAGCCGGGAAGCCCCGGCGCAGCCCCCCCGGCCCACAGCCCTCCCCAGGGAGCAGGGCAGCAGCTCTGCGCCCACCCCTGCGCCCAGCAGACATGCAGTGCCGGGTTGTCCCATCGACACCGGGTCTGGGCACAACCTGGAGCTCAGCAAAGCTCCCCCTCGGACCCTCCTCGTTGGGCAGCGGCGGAGCCGGCACGGGGCAGCTCAAAACTACTTACATCGTTTTATTTTTTTTTTTTTGTTTTTAAACACATGCTCGTTTATGAAAACAATCACCCTGGCACGGTCCAAGCATATACAGACAAATCTACTCTACGACACGAGGGGCTGCCAAAGGAATGGGGAAAAGCCTCTACTCATCCACTCAGCGGTTCCAGCACAGCCATGGAGAGGGGAACGGCCATCCGGGACCCCTTCCGCCATGGGATACCCTGGCGTCACCAGTACTCCAGCTGCCGGAGCTGAGAGCGGGTTTAGGGGATACCTGGCAGTTAATCTTCATACACATCTCATCTTTCGGAGGTAAAAAACAAAAGGTTTCTTCCAAATCAGGCAAATTTAATGCAGAAAGGGAGGCCACCTCCCTGCAGTCCCTGGCTGCAGCACCCACTACCTGTGCTGCCCGCAGGCCAGACCTCCAGCCCAGGCATCGTTAGGGTAACGAACGTGGGAAGGTGACATCCCCTCCCCATGAGGACCTCCCGCTGCCCTGTACTGTGGTTGTGGGGTGCTCAGGTCAGCCTTGTGGCCCCGGGGCAGTGAGGGTCCTTGCCAGGGCAGGTGGCCCCAAACAGGGCTGGGACAGTGAGGGACCTTACGGGGGGACAAGGGGAGGGAGTGGGGGACGGGCATGGGCTGTGCGCTCCGAGGAGCAGGGGGAGAGGAGGTTTTGTACCTCATAGTGTCACTGATTTTGAAGTCCTGGAGCTAGAGCTGAATGAACAGTAAAAGCAGGTTAAATCATTAACCAGTTAGGGGATGGGGAAGCAGCTGTAAAAGGAACAGAGGAAGAAGGCCAGATTATTATTTTCTTTCCTTTTTTTTTTTTTTGTTTCCTTTTTTTTCCTCGTCTTCTCTCATCTTCGCCCGCCATGCCCCGATCACAAGCCCTGCTTGGCCAGCGAAGCAGACACTTCGTCGGCTAGCGTGGCGAGCTGGGGGGAGTCCACCATATTGATGCTGCCAGTGGAGGAGACGTTGCTAAGGCGGCGCGGGGAGGCATCTCCGGAGATGGTGGGGGACTTGTAGACGATTTCAGCGCCGTGGTCGGTCTTGGCTTTGGCGTTCTCGCGGAAAGTCAGCTTGTGAGTCTCAATCTGCAACGAGAGGAGAGGGCGGTGAGCGGGAAGGATGCGGGACACCATCCGGAGAAGCCGTTTTTACCTGCAAACTGTCCACTTGGTCACTGCCGTTGTGCAGCTGGGAGGAAAGCTCAGTTCATTGGCCTGATGCCCCCAGTGCCCCCAGTCCTCAGGCATGCCCCTTCCAGTAGCCCATAGAGGGAACAGGCACAACCAGAGGGGACGACAGGACTGGAGCATCTCAGGATGCTGCCAAATCCTTCCCAAGCGCCCAGGCCCGGTGTGGCGCTGGGTCGCAGGCAGAGGACTCAGACGGCACATCCGGGGCTGCTCCCACTCCCCTGGCAGAGATTTACAGAGGGGGTGGGATCCCCATATGGCGCATAAGGCTGCCCCTCAACCCACAGCCCAGCTGGGCACAAAACGCTGCTCCCACGAGCCAAACCCCTCTCTCCCAGCGAGCGCAAGGGCCAGGGAGGGGAGGTGAAGTGGATCAGGTTTGCTACTTACTGGTGCCCTCCCCAGCCGAGTGCAAGGCTGGGAGCTGGCTCTCCGGGGGGGTGGGTGGCTCCAGCACCAGGGACTGGAGCCCAGCAGGGTCTGGGCTCGGGGTCCGAGCAGCCTGGGGACGGGTCTTGTCTTCCTTGCCTTTCTCTCTCTACAGGTGAAGAAACCCGCCCAGGGCGGTAGGGTGCAAAAAACGCATCAGCAACAAAAAACAAGATCCGATAAATGTCAACCAGAAGGAAAAAGACAAAAAAAATAAAGAAAAGAAATAGGAAATTGGGGAGAAAAAGATCTGAAAAACAGGGCCATTCACTGACTCACAGGAAGAACAGCAGCTGCCTTTGGAGATGGGGAGGAAAGCTTTCCATGTGCAGCAAAGGAGAGCAGATGCTGCCAGCACAGGTACTTTGGCAGAGCACTGAGCACCCCGCCTCCCCACGGGAGACGCAATGGAAGAGTGGCACATGAACCAGCGTTCAGCCTGAAGAGCTGTGGACTACACGTCCAAATCCGGATCTTCTGTGTTGCAAAGCAAGGAGGGGACTAGGGACACGGGAAAGACTGGGGAAGGGGCAGCAGAGCTGCCCACAGCTGCTCTACATGGAGGGTTCATGGGGCTCAACTGTGTCCTGTCTCCTCCCTGCGAGCAGAGTGCCCCACCTCAGAGCAGCACTGCCTGAGGATAGTCCTGGATGCCACGGTGCTAATGGGAATGGGCTGGACAAGGGAAGCAATCTGAGGCAGCATCTGAACTCCAGTTACACCAACAACCTCCTCCAGGTGTGGATTTAGGCAGGGTATGGGCAACTGCCACACAGGAAGGCTGAGTCAGGTGACGCTGCTGTTGGGTCACACCGTTGCAAAGAAATTCCCCCTCCAAAGGGCAAGTTCTTCAAACTATGGCGCAGTGAATGTGCCGGGATATGAAAGAATCATCACTGTAATCATAAAAACGATGGAAATGGGCTTAGTGAAGCACAGGGCAGTCTGATGCGTAGCAGCAGCGAGAGAAGGGTAAGGAAGTCAAGCGATCCCTCAGTCAGAGGCCAGCTCACCGCTGGGAGATCAAGAGCTGGGAGGTGCACAGAGAAAACGTGGCCAAGAACAAAGTGCCAAAATACAGGAGCTGAAACAGAACTTTCCCTTCTCATTGAGAAAAAAGTGTTTGAAAAACAAGCAAGATAAAAAACATCTTTTCCCTGGAGAAATTCAACCATGCATTGTCACCAGGCTGCAGTCTCAACTTTATGCTTACCTGCTCCCTGCTCCCCTGCCTGCAAGGGACTTGGCTGTCCTTGAAGCGGGGTTGTAGAGGTGTTTTACTTAGCTAAGACTTACTGTGAAGTCACCATCAAAGCCTCCGGCAGGAACGCCTCACCCCAAGTTCAGTATTTCACCTGACCTGATATTGGCTTTTGTCTTTCAATTTAAATCTTTCCCCAAACACACACCACTCCCTACACAGGGCCCTCAGTCTCAGCTGAGAGACTGCGACTTGAAGTAAGAAGAGATCACCTTTCCTCCAAAGTGACAGCCTACTGCAGACTCACCTTTTCTAAATAAAGCTAAGCCTTTAATGCTCCACTTTCACTGGGGAACCAGCACCTATGCAGCACCCTGAGCTGCCAGCTTTGTGCCACACCGCTAGGAGTAACTGGCAACGCAGAGTGCAAAAGCATTTGCTGACGGTGGCACCCCTTAATGTGAAAGGTTTGAGACACAAACATGTTTCTGCACAAATTTCGGAGAAGAGCAGAAAGAGCAGGAAACCACAAGAGAGAAACTTACATTCACAGTCATTCAGGTGGCCGTGGGCCAGGAAGAGGACAGAGACTGCCATCCTTGCAGCTCTGCCACAGCTGTGCTCCAGCTAATGTCCTCCAGGTTGGAAAACGCAGCCCAGGAGCCCGCAGCAACGCCCGCCTGCAGCAAGACGCTAGCAGGAAGGCAAGTGGGCTGTCTGGGCAGCGGCTGAGCAGCCAGTCCCTGGGCAGGACGCTTTTTGTCCTCTGAAGGACAAGTGGGCACAGACCACCCCACGCTAGATCACGGGTAGCAAATTGTTTCAAGCACTAGGGAAGAAGTTCTGCCTGGTAAGCAGAGAGGAGAGGCCATGTGGTCTAAAGATGAGCTGGGTGAGCAGGACCTTCTCTGAGTCCAGACTTCAACCACTCTTTGCTTGCACGCCTGCTCATAAGGCAGACAGGCACTTGCAGCAGAACAGCATATCTCTGTTCTCAACCCAGTACCCCTTTACCTTTTTATTTCCTCCTCCAGGGACATGGCTGATGTTATCTAAGGACCCAATTTTCGATTGCACCTTATCTTTGAAGTCCAGTTTCTCAGATTTCACCTCCACCTGGCCACCACCTGGAAGAGAAGAGCATGAGCTGGGTTAGCTCCTGTGCCAGCCAGGGCAGGCTGGAGAGAAAGCGCTGAGGTCTGAGCTGCTGCTCCGAGGCGGCTCAACCAAAGCATTCTGAGGCTGAGCAGCGGGTGAGGACCAGGAAAACGGCAGCAAGAGGGACCCCATGATGATTTGGGAAGCCCAGGAGCCAGGGCAAATGGGAACCAGGGTAAAGAGACTTTCCAAAGGATGCTGTGCGGAGCTGACACACATCCCAGCGTTTCACAGAACCAAGGGCAGGGAGCTAACCTTACTCCCCTGAACACCAGCAGTCTCCCCTGTTTATTCCTAAATACTTCCCGTTTACAGTGATGTGTTGTCACGCACACATGGACAAGGGTGTCCATGGATCACATCAGATCCCTCCCCTACTACCGAATGGTCAGGCAGACTGGAGCAGGTCTGGCAGTGACAGAGCTGGGAACAGTGTCCAGCACTCCAGGGCTCACTCCGATGCTCTGGTCACTGCTCTACGTGCCTCCCCCCTCGCTCCCTGCACTGCCCAACCCTCTCCCCATCTCCAGATGCACACCACGACGCAGCCTGTGAGTTCCCAAGGACCAGCACCCCGTGCTGCCGGATGCTGCAGTCAAAGTGTACCTGGTTTGTGATGGATGTTGCCCAGGGAACCGCATTTGGACGTCACATGGCTCAGGTCGACTGGCTTGTAAACGATTTGAACCTGTCCGTACGAGAAAGGAAAAGACAATGAGCTTATTGCCACTACAGGCAACCTGGGGAGGGGGAGGCACAACACACACCGGCACCTGATCTGGATTCAAGGGAAAGGACAGCTTAAACCCCAGTAAGATTAATACAAAAGAAACTGTCATCAGAAATGGGAGATCATTAATGCCCGTGTGCAGTAGCCTCTCTTAACACGTCAGCATGCACAAGATCACCTCTCCACAGAGGGGGGAAGTAGAGGCAATTTTAAAGTGCTTAAGTGAGAGAGAAAGTGGAGTGGTAATTAATTAAGATTTGCATACACATCATCCAAAAGGAGGAGATATACCAGAGAGAAAACATAAAAAATAAATACCTTTTCTGGTGTAAAACATAAAGCTTATGTCCACAAAAACTGAAAGAACAGAAATGATCAATGTGCACAGAACTTTTAAAAGAGTGACCAAAATATGCATTTCTGAAAAATGCTGTAACGGAAATAAGGGTTAAAAAAAAGCAAAGCAAAGTCTAAATATCTGGCAGGAGTTCACACAATATAAATTAAAATAGCAATTTTAATATATTGAACCAGAACAGTATTTAATGACATTATGCTCTGTTTTTCATTTGTTTTACCCATTATATCTCTGAACATGGGCTCCAGCAATTCCACCTAAACCACCCCATTCAAAGACCGGCCACGGCACTGTGGCGTGCCTGGGCATGGGGCTGGTGGCCTCTTGCGCACGGACAATCGGTTTACACGAGACGCACACACAAGGAATGGTTAACGTGGAGCTGTTTAGTGGTTACGTTAGCGGTTAAACACCACACTGGAAAACACCAATGACTGGAGAGGTCTGGGACCATCAGGTGTGTCAGGGACAGCAAACCACAGCACATACACACCAGCTACATCAGGAGTAGGAGACAAGGGGGTGAGAAAACATCCCCATACCCACAGAAGTTACCTTGGACTCTGGTTTTGGACTCACACCTGTGTGTGAATCAGCTATTGCTGTCATTAGTGGGGCTGTGCAGGAGAAATTGGATCATCAACACCTCAAGGCTGGTTTCTACTCCCTGGGAAGTGTCTGGCTCTCAGTAATAGCCTGGATTTCAAGGGGAGCATATGCTGCACTCTGTGTTTTCACCAAGTACCACAGTGGGTGTGCTGCTCTCACAACTCTCGGGAAGGATGTGCCAGCACCAAAGGGACCTTTGCAGAGGAGCTGACTTCTCCAAGCAGCCAGGCAGCCTCCGGACCAATGTGGTCAAAAGCCAGCACAAAGGATTCACCGTAGTCACTGCTCTCCATCGCACCTGAGCACCCTGTGCTGACTCAAAAGCCCCAGGGTGAAGGTGCATCCTTCTGTTTTCATGTTGGCCCCACGTCCACCAGCCCCATCACCCTCAGAGCTAGGTGCCGGACCATGGTTGTGCACACCACTGAGAAACACTCCCCCCTCCATCATGCAGCCAGGAAAAGGAGGGGGGAACAGAGGCTCGGTGCCACCATCCCACTGGCACAGAGCCAGAGCACTGTGCATGTGAGCCTGCCTTGTCTCTGATGCTCACACATACCAAAAGGCACATTTGACAGAGACTGGAGACAGAGAGAGGGGAGAAAATCAACCCTGTGGTCTGGGAGCACATTGCAGACACAGACATGAAGACAGCACTGGGGAAGGATCACACGTTTACTGCACTGGGCAGGAGGAGAGCTAGATTCAGTCAGAAGGCAGGGAACAGATCCCAAAAGGACAGCTGGCGCCTTTCTAATCCCAGCCATGACCCCAACGGGCCTATGAGCAATTCAGGCACCACTGGGACCTGGGACTGAAAGACCTCCCATTTCCAGAGCAAGCAATCAGCAATTGAAACACTTTCTGCTCTCATTCCAGTTCCCTTTTTTTAAAGACAGGACTCCATTAACCCTTACCATCCTGCTGGGGAGCAGACAAGGGTCCTCCTCATTTTAGCAAGAAAGGAAAAGGGGCACAGAGTTGCTTGCCTGGGAAACCAGTGCCAGAGACCTGGGGATCCCACCTCTCAGTATCAGCTTATCATGCTTAGGTCAACTTCTGCCTAATGCATCACCTTGTCAGAGCTTCCACTGGCTTTTAAAAAAAAAAAAGGTACCAACCCCAGGTTACTGTAGCAACAGTTCATTCCTCTTGAAGCAGCAATGGCTGGGCAGGCAGTCACCGCTGACAGCGTCGTGGAGGATTAAGACATGACAGCCATCGAACCCTGGTGGTCTCTTGTTGCCCCTCTATCGGAGGAGCCCCAAGGCACAGCTCTGACGCCAGGACAGCCCGTGCAGCCACGCTCTGGCCACGTCAGCAAATGGCTTTGCTCCGAGCACCCGCACCCAGAGCTAAGCTGCTGCTTTCTGTGTCAACGCAGCCAGGCAGCGATCACACGATCTTCACTGCTGGCAGAGCCTGGAGAGGGCTGACAACCTCCAGCCAAAAATCCAGATAATTCTTAACCCGCTGCAGCTGCAAACGCTTGCCCATGGTGTGAGCTCTCAGTGGAGAAAAGGATGAGCTCACCACCCTGTGCTGAAGCTAATTACCAGCCACAGCACGGATGATTCATGACGAACACTAACTCCTGGTGTAACAAGTGGTCCACCATGCACCAGGCAGTCCAGCCAGTGCAGGACCCTGGGTAAGAAAGAGCAGAACAAGCATGGAATGTGCTTCACAGAGGTCTAACCTCCACAAAGCAGCTCCTCTGGCCCACTAAATAAATGCAGAATGACATCAAATTTAATACAGAGGTTGCAAACCCAGTTATGTCCCAGTGCTTACGTGCCAAGCCCTCTGCAATGCTCAGTTTCTCAGGGAGGGCGTCCACAGAGATCAGAAACAGCACAAAGAAAATCCATCGGCAACATCTGAGGGGCACCAGATAGATAGCTTCCTCAGATGGCCACAGACCAGGCAACCACGGACCCTGGGTCGCACTGTTTGGGGTCTCAGTGATTCTCCTTCCTTGGTCTGTCATCCTTCCTGGTCCCAAACTCTGTCTCCAGAGAGACTGGGGTAAATCCGCCAACCTCTGTGGAGTTTCTCCAGGTTTCTGGCACAGTAGCTGAAAGCTGAATCCAGCTATTTATCTGGGAATGGCTGGAAATGCCATTCACTCAATATTATTTTAGGATCAGCCTCCATGGGCACTGCTGGACACATTCATTAGCAAGGAGAAGCTTACTATTTGCCTGGAATATACTTGCCTGATGGGAATGGGCAGGAACCTGCGCTTTCATATGTTGTGCAGAGTCATGTGCAATTTAGCAGTACATTAAGCAACCGGGACTGCATTTGCTTAGAAAGCTATCCATCTACTGCATCAGCAACTACGTCACTGTCTGCTAGAGGCCACCCATCCTGCAGACAATGAGGCATTAAGCTTTCCAAGTAGTGTAAAACCTTTGGGTTAACGGGATGTTTTGTTACAGACACGGTTTCTACACGGGTCAGTTAGTTCTGTCCATGTCAGGCATGTACAGGACTTGTCAGGGTTCATCTAGCCATGTCTTTTGGGTTAATGGGGTTAAATGACAGCACATCACCAATTGCTATCTGATAGCAGGGTCGCTGCAGATAGCATTGGCGATTTAGTGTATACAACATGCCACTAATAATAAGGATTATTACAGTGCATTCAAAGTGTGAAGGTACTCACACTGCCTCCTCCCGGGATGTGTTTGATATTATCCTTTGAGCCACACCTGGATTGAACGCTGCTAAAGTCCAACTTCTTATTAACAATCTGCACCTTTGGTAGCCAGAAAAGAGTCATTGCACGTCACCAATAGCTATCTGACGGCAGGGTCGCTGCAGATAGCATTGGCGGTTTAGTGTATACAACATGCCACTTATTATAAGAAGTATTATAGTGCATTGAAAGTGTGAAGGTACTCACACTGCCTCCTCCTGGGATGTGTTTGATATTATCCTTTGAGCCACACTTGGATTGAACGCTGCTAAAGTCCAGCTTCTTATTAATAATCTGCACCTTTGGTAGCCAGAAAAGAGTGTGAGAAACAACATGACCATCTGCAGCTTGACCATGCGTTATATCACTAAAACCAGGAACCTGCCTTCCAGTGCCAAGAGCAAAGGAGAACCTCTGACTTGCCACATAGATTTGTCTACTCATGGGTTGGAAACTGAAGATGGAGGGTGGCCCGTTATAGCTAGAGATTGGATATGTCTGGCTAGCCAAGCAGCCCTGGTTTCCAGGCCAGAAACACAAGCAGAAAAGCCAGCTAACTCCGTTTTCTTTCACTAAACAAAACGGGGAACTCGGTGAGCAGCAAACATGCTGGAAGGCACCAGTGCTCTGAGACTCAGCTTCTGCAGAGCCACTGGAAGGAGGAAGAACGGAGCTGAGAGAAAAATGCCAGCTCCATCTCCCGTCCTAGGCAGCATGCCCCCTTCTCTAGGACACAGACGTGGCCTCACATTTCAGCAGCCTGAGCAAACTGGGCAAACAGGTGCAGCTGGCCGGGGCAGCAGGCTGGACAGCAGGAGTTGTGTGTCCAGCACTGTGGTCTGGGAGAGGATGCCTGAGCTCTGTGCTGTGCAGGGCTCAAACTCCCTCTACAGTTACAAAGAGAAAAAGCAAACGCTGCCGGGGATGCGGTCCCATGCCTGCAGTTTTCTCCTGTATAGATGAAATGAAAGGGGCAGCACAGACCACCCCCAAAGGCAGCAGCTCTATTGCATATTCCTACCACCACCTCGGGTGGGAAAGAGGCTGGAAATGGCTTGGTGCCACAGGGGAACCACATACCATGCTAACTTCAGTCTCCAATCCCAAGGCCTGTATGCCCTCTCCTCCCACACACAGATTTTTGTAGTAATTAATTAAGCTGTTTCTCTTTAGGGCTTGTTTTCCCTATTTGGGTTTTATAAGGGCAGCTATGCTGGAGTGACCCAATCCATAGGAGCAGCTATTCCAGACAAGACAAAGATGAAGATAGTCCCTGCTCCTTCCGCTACATGGACTGGATTGGCTTTACAACCTAGGCAAGTATAAACCAGAGGTAAATGCAAGTAAAAACCAGCAGGGACATAGGCCTGCACTCCCCCAGGAGAAAGCCTGTTTGAAGCACAACCCTCATGAGAGGAAAAGAGACACAGCATCCTGCAAAAGAGCAGCGTCGCACCACACTGCACAGGCAGTCCCTGGATGACAGCGTCCACCAGGCTGGCTGAGCAGGCAACCTCACTTTCCATTTCAGCATGTCCCCAGCCTGCTGCTGCAAGGAGAGCTCCTCGCTATACCCTGGTGAGAAGCACCAAGGCCGACACGCACCTCCAGCATCATTTTCCAAGTTCACATCAACTAATCCTGCAAATCAGGACTCAGTTCTGCTAGACCAGGCTTTGCCAGAGCAGTACTCGGTGATCCAGCAACAACAAAAGCGCTCAGACAATGCAGAAATACTGGCAGAGATGTGGCCTGGCTGACTCCTGGCATGCGTGCCCCATGTACTTTTGCTTCCCTAGGCTGGGGGGGCTGAAATCTGTGCGAAGAGCTGGCTCCACACCCATCTTCTGGCCACCCTAAAATCAAACTTGTGAGATCAGCCCCTTCTGCTCCAGCTGCAACCGTCCTGCTAAGAGCAGCCTCATGTCCTACAAAAATCCCCAATAGAGCATCCAGCCACTATCCCCTGTAAAGAGCAATGAATTGTCCCAAATTCAGCTGTTCTTACTCTTTCAGTGACAATAAACATGCTGCCGGACAGAGAAGCAGACAGAGAAAAAAAACTCGTAAAAGCTGGATTAAAAAGAACAAGCAAACAATTTAACCAATTTATAGTAAACAGAAGGGTTCCTTCCAAAATCCCTGAAAAGCAGTGTTTTGTGGGGGTGGCAGGAAAACCTTATGCCTTGTGCTAAGCGGGCAAGAGGGCTGAGGTCCTGGGACAAGGGCAACTGGAAGGACACATGCTGCTCTGCTCCTGACCAATGGCCAGAGCAGCCCTGCCCAGGCTCCAGAGCCCCCCCTGGATCGTAGTACAAAGGAAAATGTGCATTGTCCAGTAAATCACCAGCCATGGTGAAAAATGCACATAAGGAAATGGAAAAGCACACTGCTATTTAAGATGGTGAAGAGAAGCCATCTCAAAGCCTTCCCCCATGCCAAAGTTGAACATTCAGAGCCACGGAGTTACCTAGTTGCACAAAATGGCATGCACCACGCTTGGGGAAGATTTGTCACAGCTCTGTTGCATTAGTAGCTGCAGAGCAAGGTCTACAAGGCAGTGCTCCCCTCCGGGGCAGGCAAGCACAAGCACACAGGGATCCTGACTGCACCGGCTGTCAGATGTGCAGTTCCGTCGTTTAACATCTGTGTAAGAGCCACTGAGCCTTCACCAGTCAGAGGAACCAGGTGCTTCCATGTCTCCACCCATGCAGCAAGGAGGATTTTATTAAAAACCTCAGGACATGGCCACACAGTGCAACAGAGCAATGCAGAGAGGCTCAGATGGGTGCTGAGCAGCCAACACCACAGCCAGAGCCGTGTAACCACACACTGCCACTCTTTGGGCTGCACGGATGAATTAGCTCACACCACCCCCTCACCCAAACTCTCCTCTGCTGGGCTTACGAAATTTAGCACAAGAACCCCGGTTCCCAAGCGCTTGGAGCACGGAGTTCACTTTGCTGCTCATGAAACAGCTTCTCTGGGACTGAAAAGTACTAGTCATTGAAAGGATAATAGTACCACCAGTTCTGGCCATGCTACACTGCATCATGTAGCAAGACAGCGCCTGATCGCAAAATCCAATCCAAAATCACCATGTTCTGAAAAACTTGCTGAGCCTGGGACCCTCCCAGGGAGGAGACCATCCTGTCTGCTCGCTAATGAAGAAATGGAGGCAGCGTTGAAGGGACTGCTCCAGATTACACACTATAGGATTCAGAAACACAACCCTGATCTTGCGACTCTTTAGGGCTGCAGGTCACAATTTGCTCTCCCTAACTGGACACCATGAGGGAATGTCATTCCCCTGGCAGCCAGTCCATACGTTGACGTGCCACTCCATGAAAGCCACATCACAAGCTCTCTGCAGTCCTCTCTGTGGGACAGCTGTACTCCACTAAGCCAGGCAAGCCATTTCAGGACAAGCACCTAACCCAATCAGCCCCAAAAACTCCAAAATCAGAATCAGGCTGGAGCTCAGATGAAGCATGGCTGCCCACTGCTGTATCTCTGGTCCCAGCTGGGCTGCTGCTGCTCCAGGGAGGGCTCTCCCTTCCCAGATTCAGCATCAAGCACCCTGTCCCTACAGACAGGTTCCTGGAAAGCAGAGCCCACATTTACCTTGCCACCTCCGGGCTGGTGCTTCAGGTTTTCAGTTGAGCCAATTTTGGACTTCACGTTTTTCAGATCAGGCATGGGTGCGGCTGACGGCTGGATGCGGCTCTTGGCAGATGCAGGAGATTTCGGTGGTGTGCGAACCACTGCCACCTTCTTGGGCTCCCTGGCTGGTGGGGTGGGCAGAGAGGGAGTGCGGGAACGGCTGCCTGGAGTCCCGGGGGAGCCGGGACTGCTGTAACCGCTTCTGTCTCCAGACTTTGGCTGCTCACCTGAAGTTTGCAGACAGAGGGAGGCAAGCACAGGATAAGCAATCTGGGTACGCAACCCCTTCCCCACTCACTGCCTGCCTCTATGGGGCTGATCTGCCTGGTCCCAGGGCCCACCCGCTGCTCCTAATGCAGACCAACAGCAGGGGGAGATGACTGCACTTTCTTCTACTTCATTTTGAAGTGAAAACTGTGATTAAAGGCAATTTCCTAGTATCTCCGAAGGAAGATGGTCTTCATTGTCTGGATCATTGGTAAGACTCCCCACCCAAGTGTGACATTAGTACGCAATGTCAAATTACAGACAAAAGACACTCAAACAAAACCACTTTTCTATTAGAAATTTCAAAGCATTTTTACAAAATTATTTTATATAATTAAGTAAGGCTGATCACTGAGCAGCTTAGAACTGTCCCGAGTCTGAAAAGAAATGGAAGAAGAAAAGAAAACCCTTAAACATCACCTTTCTCAGACTTTGCTGCTGCAGGAGGTGGTTTTTTCTGCTCCTTTCTGCCTGTTTAATGAATGAGAAAGACGCTTAAACATAATAAAGCTAGAAATTTAATTGACTTAAGGTTTTACGCAGCTCTGGTTAAGTATGAAAAATCAGAGATTCATAGAATCACTGTGTAAACAGCGTGTAAAGAGCAAAATTCAGTGAAATGCACAGTTTTAATGGAAGTTCACAATGCCTGATGCTTTCTGGGGTTTTCTTCTCTGAGAATAACGGGCTAATCTCCATTCCTGCAATCGAAGAATTCATCCTCTTGCCTCTGGTCTTTGTGAAATATTGTTAAGAGAAAAGGAATAGATGGATTAAAAAAAATGGAGCTCCCTAAATCTTCCAAATTGGAGGAAATTCCGAAGGGATAAAGCAAGTGCCCTCTTCTGCACGCTGGCAACTATATGAATACAGCAGATAAAGCAGCATCCAGAAAGGCTCACTTCAGAGGAATCGTCCCCAGCTCTGAACCCACAGCCCTGTGACAAGGCTGAGCAGCTCTGAATCACCACGCAGACCTCAACCTGCTGGCCATGCCCCTGCTTAGCGCTGTGCATGACCCTAGCCTGCGCTGGGGCAAATTTGTTCAATACTCCCAAATAATTTCATAGAGAACCTGGGAGCACCACCAAAGCAGAGCCTCTAGAGTCAGAGACAGCATGGGAAGGCAGCAGCACACCGCTCTCGCCATCACCTACCGGAGCTGGGAGGTGTCTTGGGGGCCGTGGGCGTCTTTGCTGGGATACGCGTGGCATTGGTCGAGTTCCTCTGAGCCTGCCCGGCTGCAGACCGCGGTGTGGCCGTCTTCGTGCCACCTCTCATGTCCGGGCCCTGGGGACGCAAGGGTGAAAGGCTGATGCAGGGGAGATCTGCCTGGTGATGGGCTATTACCCCTCACGGATCAGAGCCACACGAAGATTGTCCTGCTTCCGACCCTGACAGCCCACAGGAGCTCCCACGGGTTTCCCCACACGCAGGCGTCTGTGACAGGTCTGTTCACACCCCGTTTCCCATCACGGTGCCTGCCACAACTGCTCCACAGTCACTCCTGGGCTGGCAGAGCAGCTGCGCTGCTTTCCCATGTGAGCCCTTAGCTTCAGCTACATTATTCACCATACACTCAGGCCTGATTAAAAAGCATGTTCAACTTCTTTGTCTGTTTTCCAAATTTCATCTTGTTTCCCCTGTCTTGCTAAAATTTTGTACAGAAGGTAAGTAAATCCATTGACTAGACCAGAGGCTCCATTCAGGAGTACAGTGCCAGACTCCAAACACAAAGAAGCACCTCCTTTATCACCACCTGTAATATACCACTGTAACATGTACACAATCTGTAATGGCCTGTAAATAGCAATACGCTATTTATTGTCTTCTGATCCTGCCTCCTCAAATCTATAAACATTCTCTTTCTGATGGCTTTCTAACGCTGGTCTGTGTACAAAAGCTCATGAAAAACATGCAAGTGACAATTTACAAGCTGACTGGTCCCAAGGCAGCAGGGAACCAGAGCAGAGCCATCGCAATCCCTATCACAGTAAAACCATATCCCATTGCCTGCAACCTGCAATCTCTGCTCCTTCCCTCACCACGCTTGTATTTGTATGACTAAACACCACAAAAGAAAACTCCAAGCTACTTTTTACATTGTAGAATAACCACGTATGTGCGTGCATTTCCTATTCTCTGTGTAGCACCTGGCAGATCTGGCTCTGGCACATTTCAAATACATCTGCTGTTTACAGCCAGCGCATCCATAAAACACAGCATAAAGCTGCAAAACAAAGAAGAGCATGAAAAGAGCATAAAGAGACCTGGAAATGCCTCAGAGAGACCAGGTAGCACCCGGCAGCAATGAGGTATTTTTGCTGTAACACAGAGCAAGGGGCCTACACGCTGGTGAGATGGACCCGGTTGCTTCAAACATCAGAACCAGAGCCAAGTCTGACCACGGCCTCTGGAAGGTGAAGGGGAAGCACATCCCACCCTCTCCACTGAATGGGACACGGAGACACTGCCCAGCCAAGCACTGCCAGACCTGTCAGGAATGCTTTAAGGTCTTCCACAAGGCAGCTTTGCCTCTCTCACATCCCATTTCCTTACCTTGGCTTTCGTTTCTTGCGTTCCTGTACTGGCAGGTCGGGATGTGACAGAAGAGACTCGTTTAGAGGTGGAAGCAGGGCTGGAGGGTGTTTTCGAAGGGGTTGTGCTAGAGGAGGTGTGTCGCTGGGGGGGGATGGAGGGTCTATCGCCTGGGGGTTTGGCAGTGGAAGGTGAGGATTTCTTAAACATGGAAACAAAATAAAATTGGAACAAAAAAAAAAATCAGTATGGGAGGGAAACAAAAGGGGATCACTGACATGAAACAGGATTAGAAGGTGCAATACAGAACTGGGTGTGAGACAGGTGATGGCTGATACTGCCCTCTCCCTGCAGCACAGAGCTGGGCAAGAGCT
The DNA here is from genome assembly GCA_008921705.1 of Burhinus oedicnemus. Classification (NCBI taxonomy): domain Eukaryota; kingdom Metazoa; phylum Chordata; class Aves; order Charadriiformes; family Burhinidae; genus Burhinus; species Burhinus oedicnemus. The sequence continues at coordinate 1,268,877 of VFFE01008394.1, forward strand.
GCAGGGCCCAGGGTCCCACAGCTGCACTGGCAGATATGGGATCTCTCAGCTCTTTACCTTCCACACAAGGTAGCACCACCCGAGCCCCTTTCTGGGGGATGTGTCACCCTGTGACAGCCTGCCCTTGCCACCACCCTCCACACCAGTGGCACATTTTACCATCTGAACTGCTCTACTTATTCCCAAACTATGTGCTCCACTGGCAAAGATGCTGCAGATACAGCACTGTCAACACCAGCATTTCTGGGAGATGCAGATGACTACTCCCAGGTCCGCCAAACCCACCATATCTGCTTTATCAATAATGGATGACTGGTTTTTATCTAGACAATTGCTTGGTACCATGTCAAATACCTAGGCCTGACACAACCCTGCCAAACCTCCCTAGAGAAAGACCCAATTTCACATTGTTTGAAAATAATTATATTTCTCATCTTTAATTCTTCACCCACTGAACTGCCCATCAGCTTGTCCATTATCTTGCCCAGGCACTAGCCAGGGTAATGGCCAGCTGAGCTACACCTCCTGCAAATCAGCAGTGTGACAGATACCTTTAAAGTTCTGGAATTTGGCCACTGTTAAACTCTGTTCCTTACCCAGAACACAGCATCTGCAAGGCCTACATTATTTAATTTTTTAATTACATGTCTTGCTCTTTTCACTGTTACAGTGCTTGTCCCCAGTACAGCCCAATGCAGTTTTGAGTTTGCTTTCATACTGGTTTGCCCCAGCGAAGCCAACTGGCTGCTTTCCGGTCTCAGGCTGAGAAAATGGTTTCTCTAACCACCCACCCAACCCCAGGAGCCACACAAATTACTTTAGATTTGGTTTGCCTCCTCGCCCTCAAAGATCACCGTGGATTGCACCATCCAAACCGGGGTGAGGGAAAAATAAAAACACTCTTGAAAGACAGACGGAAGAACGGAGGATAATGGCAAGGTTTCCTAAGAGGCACAATCGCAGTCCAGGAGAACAGGAGAAGGAGTCAGGAACATGCACAGCACTTAGCAGGTTGACGTCACCTCTGGTTTTATTTTTTAGCTTACCTTCAGTTTCTTTTCCTCGGCTTCAGTCCCTTCCTTGTCTTTGCCATCAATACGACCTGATAAATGGAAACACACAGTTACACTTCTTGGGACTGGTCAGTAAACTCTAGAGAGATGATAACGCCTGCACTACAGCAACATGCATGCTGGGTGGGTGTTCCATGTTCCTGCTCTCCTTTAAATTAAATACTATTCTTAGAAATATTACAAAGCCACTCATTTCTTGCAGAAATACTTCCACATTGTAAACACATTCTTTCTGGCTTAACAGATTATCCTGTGCATAGGCAACAGTGCATTAGTCATCACTGGAGCACCAGAGACACACAACAAGGTCTGTATGAGACCATTTTGCCCAGATTTGCACTCAGTTCCAGTAGTATCTGTTCAGTTTAGGGCAGAACAGTTCTCTTCAACCCTAAACGTGAGTCTCCCTCTCCAAAACACCCGTTGGTTCTACCAACCATATATATAAAGACTAAAATCGATGAATGCCCCAATCCTAGCAGCACCATGTTGCCCATGATCTCATTTAAAGTTGTTGCTCAGCATGTTAACCTTGCAAAGCATTTTTATACCTGGCTGTTGTGGCTTCCCATCTCTCCTGACATGCTGCTTTCTGCCTCCCCAGCAGACAGTGCGCCTTCAATCTGGGTCAGACCCTGCAGGGTCTTGAAGTTTTAGCTGTTGTCCTGCTTGATTCATATCAAGCATAGAGTGACTGACAATATTTCAGTGTTTTGTCCCATTAGCCTACAAGCACAACAGACTGTAGTATTGCTAATTAGGAGATTAGAAACAGGGAGGAAGTAACGTTTTTACTGTAAGGCACTCATAACAAAGGCCCTTTTCCCAGTCTTCAGCTAATTCCTCCCTAATCTGGGAGGAAAAGCTGCTGATACTCTCCCCAGTGTTTTGGAAACTTGCCCTGGGGGGTCAACCCTTTCCCAGTGACATGAACAACGTTGTTACTCCAGCACTGACCACCCTGACCCATCCCAGCAGCCACTCCCAGAGCTGCTGGATGCACTACCCTTCCCAAATTCAGTTAAACTACAGACTGGAGCAAGGCTGGGGCTGAACAGCCACACAGTATCTCTGTCTTTGAAGGAACAGACTATTAAATAATTAAAGAAATTTGTCCTATTGAGTCAGAAACTGGTTGACTCTGGGCAATGGATCCCCAACCTGCCGTTGTTTTCAGGCTCCGATGCTAGCGATAGCAAGCCATGCCAATGCCCTGCAGCACATGTGCGAAGCTTCCCGCTGGCCTATTAGGTAGGGAACAACGAGAAATAATGTTACGAGCTTTAGCTCCAATGAAAAAAGCTACATCAACAATTTCTTCATGAACTCCGCGCAGCAAAGAGCATACTTCTCTCTGCTGCAAACCAGCGAGGCGGTGAGTGGGATTTTCAGCCTAACGGAAGCAGCCAAGCCAGCTTTTGGGATGCAGCACTGAGGTGAAAGGCAGAGCTTGCCCCAGGCCAGGCCCTGGAGAGCGTGAGCTGAGGTACAACATGGTGAGACACCATCAGGTTTTAACGTGTGTCCTGCTGCCCCAGCTTATTAACACAACTCCCTGCAAAACCTGCATTTGGCCACTGAGCAGGGCCCCTAGTGACATCCCTCTGACCCCCAGTAAAGGTGGAAAATAGCCACTGGAGAAAGAAAAGGTCTAAGAGCTGCTCTGCTGGCAGGGATGCTCATGCATTGAGCGATGAACTCAGGCCTTGACCCAAGACAGCTAAGACTGAGACTGCTGCATGAACACAGTAGCTCCAGGGTCTGACTGCCCTCCCAGCCTAGAGACACACATGTTGTTAGATGTGCCCAAGAGCCAGGCCTCCACACACACAGCTAGCTCCCACAAAGCACTCCAAATAACAGCCATCACGTTGGACCACTCAGGGACACGCCGTTCAGAACTGGAATCGGAGAAGGATGCTTTGTAAGAGCATCGGGCATGCCCTGTAGTAGGCAAAGGTCCAGCCAGCTGCAGAACTTGCCTCCAACAGTGGTCAGTAGTGGTTACTTAAGGAAAAAGTACAAGAAACAGGACCAATGTGGGGCCTTTTCCATGGTTAGACCTGCCATCTCACTTGCCTTTTTCCTCCTCCCTCCTCTTTAGGAAAGCCAAGACAAAGAGTTACTGCATCGGACAGCGGACACATGCAAACCAGATAGCATGTGTCTTGCTGGAACAAGCTGCAGCGTGCGCCGGGTTAGCCCCACTCCAACATGCCAGAACAACGTCCATCCGGTCTTCATTTTCTCTGGGAAGGTGCCAGGTGTGAGGTTCAGGTGCCCACCCCACAGATCCAAGGAAATCAAAACAAAAACAGGTCAACAAAGCATGATCAGGGACACGTCAGCACCATGCAAGGGACACAAAACTGAAGCACACGGGTCTGGCAAATATGCCAGAACACCCAGGATTAAACTAAAGAGGGAAGGAGGGGGAGGAAGAAGCAGCGGCGTTTTGTAGGTCAGTTCACAGCAAAGGTCCAGGCCATTTCCCAAGCAGCAGGATTCAAGAGGTGGCAGCAAGCTGAAGTACTCGTTCAGGCAGCTTTGTCGTGAGCAAGCCACCGGCAATGTGAGCTCAGGGCAGGCAAATGTTGCACACACCTTTCAGGAGAGGGACGCGACTGATGGCTTTATCTGCAACTTGGGCACAAGGTTTCTTCTTGGGTGTCCGGCGTTCTCCTGTATCTGGCACAGCCTCTTCCAAAGCAGCATCTTTGTCTTCCACATAATCTTTTAACTCAAAAGGGAGTTTGGCTGTTTCTAATAAGGGTCCAGAATCTTCTCCCTCTCCAGGCTCAGCTTCTTTTTGGGAGATGATTTCAGAAGGCTCTGATGGGGTGACATCTGTGTCTTCTTCCCCCTTCAATGGCTGCCTGCCCTCTTCCTGGTCCTCTCCTGCTTTACGTGACTCAGTTTCAACAAGAAGTGCCTCTCCTGGTACGTCTCTGAGGACATCTTTGGACTTGTTTTCTTCAAAGGCATATTCTTCAAGAGCTTCCTTGGCTGCTGCTGGACACAAGCCCATTTCAGGTCTTGGTGAAACATGCTGTCCCACCACGGAAAGTAAATCCTGTTCAGAAGTTTCATCAATATCACGGTCCTCATCTCTTTCCTGTCCACTGGCATCTTCTTTTAATGGGGCTCTGGTATATAAAGGAGATGGCCCATCTTTAACATGGGAATCATCTGTGCCACCCGCTCCTGCCAACCACTCAGTGCGCACATCACGACCTAGCTCTGTTCCCAGCGCTGGATCCACACCAATGCCTTCTCTGTCTGGATGATCCCACAACTCATTGTTGTCTTCAGATACTCTGGAGTCTTGGTACATATCCAGGGGTATTGGGATGGTGACCTCGATTCTGGTGGGAGCTGCTGTTGTAGCCTTCGTTTCATGCGACAGAAGAGGCTCCTGTAGAACCCCAGCTACCTGCTTTGTGGGCTGGCTTTCTCTTTTTATTGCATCTCCCACTCGCTCCTGAGGGCCAGGCTGTAGCTTTGGAGAGCTTGGCTCCCCTGGAGTTGAAGATGCAGGGTACGAAGCATGGGCAAACAATTAGCATAGGCATGTCAAATAAGTAGTCGGACATGTAATGCTGAAGAAAGACTAAGGATTTCTACTGTCTCTGGGAAAAAAGCAAGTCCCACACTGCCCCATTGAACAGACAACTCACTTTTACAGTGGCTTTTGCCTTTAAAGAAACTCTGATCCCCATGGGAATCAGGAACGGTGACAGTCACAGCGTGGGAGACCAGACTCCTCCCTGTACCTGGTCTCAGGGGGGGCTGGGGTATCCCAGGCTTGTGCCATAAAGGCCAACATCTGCAACACCCACATTCTTAGCAATCGAGGGTTTCAGAAGCCAAGGACACACCCATTTTCTAATGTAACACCACCACTGGACCATCAGTTTGCTGGTCAGTGACCACCTCTTCTTGCCTCAAGGGCTTCAACAAAACAGGCCAGACAGCCTCCCCTCTTTCATGGCCTTACAAAATCCTCCAAGTCCTCTTCTCCCTTGAAGGAGATGTTCATGCAGATATGGCACCAGTTACATCCTCCCAGAGCTCAAATCAGCTCTGCTTTGTTCTCCAGAACATTTCTATTGCTAATGAGCTTGGGGAAGAACACTCCTATCTCTCCTCTCTTATTGCTGTGTATTTCAACAGCCAGTGGAGCAGACAGCCTCAGTGGAAAGGACTACAAGTAAAAATGTGGCTGTAGCCACAGGGCCACAGCAATTTTGGACTGTGCACCCACTCAGGCTCATTAGAGCTCCAGTACTGCTGCCACCATTTGGGCAGAGTAGAAAGTGTGACACCTAAAATCCAAAACATAAGGTCACAGAGACACAGATTTCTCTTTTGGTTTTTTTTTTTTTTGGGGGGGGGGGGGGGGTAAAAGAGAGAATTATGTTCTATTGCTGATCTCATTCATGACACAGACCTTTACAATTTCACCCAACAATTGCTGCATTAAGCCATATATTCTGGTTGAACTGGAGCTTTTCTGTTAGAAATTCGTTCAACTGAAGCAAAGAGGCACCGAGCAATGAAGAATTCACCCTGAATATAGGTAAATTGCTTTAAAGTCAACTGCCCTAGTAAGAATGTGTATCTTATATTATGAATTTGTCCAGCTTCAAATACTCTATGGTCTTTTTGAGCACTGATCAGGTAAACTAAAGAGCCTAGATCAGAGCACTTCAGTACTGAGATTTCAATTGTTGCTTTGTTAGTTTAACAAACCAGATCAAAACAAGAAAAAAGTCAAGACTGACTCAGTCTTTTATCAATGCTCTCCCCCTTCAACCATAACGGTTCAGTGAAACTACCACACAAAGACCTCAGAAATTGTGGTTTAAGAGAAATCCTAAATTGGCATCTATCAGCAGGTAATATTTGAAATGTGGCACCAAGAAACACCTTTTATAACCACAGGGATTTGAAGGGTGTTTATGCAGGAGCCAGCAGATCGTCCTGGCTCATTTCTTCTGCAAATGAACAACATGACCATTAACGACGCCGATGCAGAGATGTGGACAGTCAGCTCATTAGCCGTACTTCCATACTGCCGGACCCGTCAGTGGTTCTGAGGCAAACGTGCTGCACAAGGTTCAGGAGCTGGCAGAGTGCCAGCAGAGCGAAAACTGAATCAGAAGATGCTTCTCCACCTGAGACTCCAAAGGAATTTTAACATGCTCCATCTTCACTGCAAAGATCATTTTTTCAAATCCCACAACACGAAAATTGAAGGTAGCTAGTAACAAGATATCCAAGACACTGTGTGTGTACTGATAATCACATTTTCCTCCGAATCAAAGAGAACCTTTATAAGGAAGCAGTGCATTATTACAAGTCCACTTTCAGAGAAGTAACAATTTACATAAGAAACTAGAAATGTCATATATAGGTTATATCAGAGCTCCAGCTAGCTGTATGTCCCCATATCTGACAGCTGAAAGATCCCAGGACAGTACAGAAAGGTCTTATTAAAAATCTGGTGAGAAACAGCAGCTAGAACCAGACTGAACAGGGCAGACAGAAAAGAGAACTTTACCCTCCTCCTGCTAACAGTCTCGACTTCTTTTTTTGTAGTGGCACCACTATTTTGCTAGTCCAAGAACCACTGGACAGTCAAGGAAAGGTTTTCTCTGAACAGCAGGGAGAAGACTGCGCATAACTCTCTTGATCTGTGTGTGGAAAGCAAAGACAACCTGAATTCTGCCCTGAGCTGAGAAGGCAAAGACCTATTTACTTCTTTAAAAGAGATGAATGTCTGTAGATGCACTAATGCAGCCATGAGGAGGAAAGATGCTGCCCAAGTAGCTGGAGGAATTTGTTATGTCTACTGCACAGAAAACTACCTTACAAAATGGGGTTTAACTAAGATTTTAACCAGAGCACCAAATTAGCGCTATGGTGTGTTAGTGCTAGCAAGACAGCAGTACCAAAGTGAATTTGAACCCATTTGGCACAGAAGTAAGCTAGCACTGGGTGCTTTGCAAAAATCCCATCCTGAAGTTTTCAGTCAAGTGTGAACTGAGCAGAGTCAAGAGAGGCTTTCCAGATAGCCAGGACGTTCCTGGATAGTTTCTTGGCTAATCTGAGCAGACGCACAATTAATGCTCTACAAATGCTCACTGCCCACCATGCCTGGCTTCGTCAGTCACATTGCCTAAGACTGGGATGAGAAAAAGAGACCCTTAACGTTACAGTCAGGGCATCAGTGAGCAGGTTTGAGACACGTTTCAAGTTAGAAAGAGACACAGTATTAGAGAAACAATTCACTTCTTTCACGTGTGACATGCAGGGCCCAAAACTGACTCTGTTCAATGCTGAGCAGTTCCTCCTGGCTAACTGCATCATCCCGGCTCTGTTTACTACCTTTTGTAGCCCAGAGGATGCCCTGTTTTGCAACTGGACAAACAAGCACCAGGGCTTCAGCCATCCGAGAGGGAAATTTGGTGCATGAAAAGCTGCAGGTCCCTGAAATGAGTATGTTGGAACATTCAACGCATGTATGACCCTCCTCCATCAGGAACAGGGAGAACTGCACAACTGCTGGTACAGTGCAGAGCATTTGCATTACAGAAGAAAATTCCCGCTAGCAACCAGCCACACATGCGGGCAGCAATAACTGGACCCCAGTGACAGATGATGATTCACTAACCTTGAGGGACATCTCCTGCAGCGTGGTCCTCCAGGTTGGGGGTGGCTCCTACGCCCGCTTCTTCAGCTGGTCCCAATTCAGAGAAAAAACGGGAAAAACATGATCAAAACAAGAGTTAAGTTTAAGCGTGTGCCTGGAGAATTTATTTACCTGCCTGCTGATTCTGCCCATCAGTGCTGTGTTATGAGCAGGGCAGCATCAGAAAGGAAATCAACTCATGCCAATGATGGATCTAGCTAGATTTATTCAGCTTGTGCTGTACCAGACTGGAGGAGTGTTTCACCATCTCGCACATCCTGGGTGACAGGTTAGTACAAGCTCCCTCAGGCAGAGGTCCAGAAAAAAAGCTGTTAAGGAGAAGGGAAACTTGTGGATTTATATCCCCTCTTCTACCCCCACCTAGCGTTTACATTGCCGCCAGCACTCACATGAATGTCTCTTACCTGAGCCCTGTCTTTTTGCTGTCTACTACTTAGCTTACTGTAATGAACTCTGCCGAGGGCTACCTGACACCAGTAAATCCCAGTCTGATATAAATCTGACACTTCAGGAATACTGGTATATTAGAGAAGCACAATTTTCTTCACAGCAGTGATGGTTTGTCTCTATCAGAATTTTTTTAATTTATTATATGACTACTTTCAAACAGGCTTAATCAATTATATTATATTATGTCACACTTCTACAGTCAAACTAGGACTTTCTCTGTTTTCCTCATTTTTTTCCAAAGAGCTCAGGACACACTGCTTCTTCCTGGCTCCCTGGTACAGTCAGATCTTGAACCAGAGACTGCGCATCCTTGCTAGCAGGCGAGCCACTCTCCATTTCAGCCCAAGACTCCACCAGCAGCCTTGGAACTGGAAGCAATATAGACAATTTGGCTGCCCGAGGGAGTGTGCTGTGGGCTTGTTTCAGTGTTCACACATTGGCACAGGCCCATTTCCACCCACTACGTTTCCCAGGTTCTGCCTGATGCTTCCAGGAAAAGCCAGTGGCTACCGCACAGGGGCCACATACTCATTTTTCACATACAGACCTGACTCTCCCAGGAGCTCCTGCCCTCTTGTACACACATAGCACTGCTGCAGCTCGCTCCCTTTTTACTCTGCCTCTGAAAGACCCCCACCCCTCACTGGAAAACCAGGTCCAGGTGCAGTGATTCCCCACAGAGCATTCAGGCTGAATTAGCCACTTCACTTCCTCTGCATTATCCTTAAAACACGCTGGCAGCCAAAGAACTGCTGCAGTGGCCTGGTTTTCACCTGCTGCGTCAAAGATAACCGCATGGGCTGGGCTGAGCGAGAGCTCCAGTGAGACAAGCAGCAAGGTCCTGCGGTGACCATCTCTCCTTGCCAGCAAAGCAGGGCTGCTGGCAGAGCGGCAGAGATGACTGGGATCGGCAGGTAAGCGCTTAGCCGGGAGATGGGAGGCAAAGCCACCACAGAGACAACAGATAGAAAGATTGTCAGATGGGGAGCTGAGAGAGAGGGAGATGAAAAGGCTGTGAGTTTCCCACAGGATGGGAAAGGCAAGAGGACAATTGTAAGCTAGGAATTATTTCTGCAGGCCGTGGAGAAGAAAGAAGCACGCATCAGGAGCAAAAGAGGCCTGCGAGAGGTTCTGCAGTGTTATTTTAAAGCAGTAACCAGTCCAGCTCTCTGCTCTGTCTGCATCAAGAGATGAAACTGCACCTTGGTCTCCCTCACCTGTGGTTCCTTCTGGGATCTCCCCGTGCTGTTCGACACCACCCTGATCCTCGTGGTCTCCTTCCTCCACTAAAGGTGCTGTGGCATCTGAAAAAACAATGCAGCTTTCACATAGCCATCGAGTGGCAAAACCCAATGGAGGCCAGGATATGCCTGAAGAATATTTCGCTCAGAAAAGCACCTGACTCCCTCCTTTGAGCTAGTGCTTGTGGAAGGAGACAACCGAGCATGACACAGTAAAGCCAGTATCGCAGGGACACCATGAGCTGTCCCCTCTGCCACACAAACCACACATCTCCAGCGTGCTCCTTACGCAGCCGGAGGCTTTACCATAAACGCTGTCTGAAAATGCACAGCTAAAGACAGCCACCAGTGCCTGATCTGCACGCACGGCAATGCTATCCGTATGGGGACTCCACTGGTCTGGAGCAGGAAAGAACAGCTCTCATAGGATACCTTCATAAACCATCCGAGCACTGCTACTGCATCGCACTCTGGGCAGCTCTGAGACAGATACCTGGCTCCACCTACCAGAGGGACGTCTGCTTGTCGTGACAGCCCCAATCTAACTACAAAGAGGGACAACATCCTCTCCTGCACCAGCCGGGTTCTACATACTGATTTCTTGAGCCACTTACACAGGAACAGAGCCACTTCACAGAAGATCAGTTGGCCCACACCTGCAGCAGGAGAGGGCTGGAACTGGTCAGCATCTCTGTCCACCTTTCTCTTAGGTAAATTTTGCAAACTAATGCCTTTACCTGAAGTCTCCAAGAGGCAGATACTTGGGATTAACGCAGCCAGAGGAACACAAAAAGTGCAGTTAATTGAAACAGTGAACAAGTCATTCAGATAACACTCTGGAGCAGCACAGATATGCCCTGAGTTCTACCAATGTGACCATTACATCAGCACAAAGTTTTGTTTTATCTATAGACTCTGCCCATCCCATCATTCCAACAAGAATCATGCTGTCCTAATGAACACATAAATACAGAGGGGACAAAAAAAGAGCTATGAGGTACAGCTAACTCTGAAAGGGAACACAGCAACCAGGATGTGCTCTGAGTATTTTGGGGAAGCACAATGAACGCAAACCTCTGGCCCTAGAAGCACACAACATGAGACTGCTCCCGGCTGTGCTAACGGGAGCTCACAGTCACTGTGTAAAAAGTCTTCAGGAAACAAACCGCAAGCAACATCCTGAACTATAATAAACACTTCACCTTCTCTTGCCTTCCAACCCACTCTCCATCTTTAAAGCTCATTATCTCATTCTGTGGAGTGGCAAACATCACTTGTGATGAAACTAATGAACAGCATTTGTCCAAGAGTACAGACACTCCTCCTGAGAAACCCCACCAGAACATGGCACGGCGAGTCTTTTGGCAAGGTTTACCACAACCCCATCCATCATGGTTTCAAAGCAGTAAGTCAAAGAGCTCCCACCTTCCGTAGTTGGGGTGCTCTTAGCGTCAGATGTTTCAGAAACAGGCTCATCCGATCCATCATCGACTGGTATCTGAAGGGGATAGCCTGGAAAACATTCAAATACTTAGAACAAGTCCTTGGCCTGTGAGTTACAAACTCTGATTGCCCAGATCCACAGCAGCAAGAAACTGTTATTGGAGAGTATAAAACACCTGAACTAATAAGCAAGCAAAGCGTGAAAATGCCAACCAAAAGCACCAGTGTCATCACCAAAAGGAGCAAGCGGAAACCATCAGCAAAAGAAAAGCCCAGTGAACTGGACAGCTAGAAACAGCAAAGCATGGCACAAGCAGGAAAGGAGATCTTAGCAATTTAAGCAGAAAAGATGTAAAACTTCTGAATCACTGTTGTCCTCTCTGCCATTTCTGGAGCCATTAGCCTCCCTCCCAGAGCAGGCTGCTGAACACTTCCATGATGCGTTAATTCTAATCATTGCAAACCAGCAAGTCTTTATAAAAGGCTTGGTGTAGCACATAATGTACTGCGCGAAGACTTGGTTGCAAAGTCCTCTTTTGGAAGAGTAGGGCAAGAAGCATAAGTCTCCTATCTGCAAGGAGTCTGGGCAAATAAAATAATGAGAACTGGAGAAAATGACTTGGAAAAGAAGATTCAAACTAATATAAGCAAAATCCCTGAGAACCTGTGATGTGTGAAGCTGAGGCTACAAGTTGAGAGGAGCTATCAGACTGAAATGCATTACAGAACCTGGGATGAATGGATGCTATGGATTCTGTCCAGGACAGAGGCAATCCATTTATCTGGTGTAAGCTGTGTCCAAAGCACCTCAAGAAAAGAAAATTAAGATGATGTTTATATGGAGCATAGCCAGGAGTGAGGCCCACCAGGTTTGCTGGCATTACGTGGGTTTCCAAGCTCAGTTGTGGAGCATGGTGGAATGAGAAAGAAAAGGCTTCTTGAGAAATGCAGGTCTGAAATATGGGGCGAAAGACTCTTGCAAGGCCCCCACTCCCAGAGCTTTCTGTTGAGTTCTCCCCATCTCCCTGTGCAGGTGAGAAAAGCAGGCAGCAAGCAGCATCCTTGAGCTGTGTCTCCAAATAAAAGCAGTGCTGTATTTTTATAGCAAACTGAGGAGTGAACACAGAAACACACATTTGCAAAGCTGCAGCAATAAGATCATTGCTAGTCTGGATGCTGGGGGTTGTTCTGCTCTTGCTGGGCAATGATATCAAAGAGCAGCATCGTCGTATGAGTACGAACATCAAAGCATCTTGTGGGCTACCCACCGTCCACTGGCTGCAGGGAGCTGATCCACAGTAACCTTCCAGACACACATACCACCTCCTCCTGGCCATGCCCTGCTCTCCCCATTTAGGTCGTTCTCTCAGCAGTGGTCAAGGTAGGTTCTTTACACCATCTCCTCCTGGAGGTACTCACCTGATGGGATGTGCTTCTCCTGGCCAGCTGCGTGATCCTCCATCATGGTGACGTCCTGACGCTGCTCCGCCATCTCTCAGCAAAGTTACCTGAAGAGGAGAATAAAACCAAACATCTATCAGGCAAAACCTGACACAACATGTCTTCATCTAGAGCCCAGCTGGTGTGCTCCCATCTACTGCTCCATGAGACAATTTTGGTTTGTCAGCCAGTTCCCAGGAGGATTAAACATCCTATTGCAAACAATCAGCCAACAACAGCCAGTCACCTTTTCAGCCACTGTAAGAAGTTATCTACTTTGTCCCCTTTTCCTGATGAGCCCTGAAATCACACCATTGTGCTCGGGGAAGGTCACAGCTCAGGATACACATTACCTACTGGGTTTCACACCAGTGCTGAAATACTCCCTGGAGCATCTAACGCTAGTGCCTCCAAATGCACCAGGAGCGTGTTTTGTCCACAGTCATCAAGTGGAGGAGGACAGCGGGAAGGGAGTGCTAACATGCCAAACTGGGATCTAAAAGGGCTGCCCCAGCCAGATCACTCTTCAGCAGAGCTGCACCAAGTTCTCAGCACAAGAAGTCACAGCAATCCACATTCAAGACAGAAAAAATTCACCTAGGGGCATGAGCCAAAAGGAAAACACGGATTTTGCATAAAAGACATAAAAGAGCAAATGTTCCTTGTGAACAAAGGGAAGTTCTAATGATTCCTGCACAAGCAAAAGCATGTGCCCATCACTGCATCCATTACAATAAGGACGTAGACAACTTCTGTCCAGCTGCAACATCAAAATTCCACAAGTATTTAAAATGTTCCAAGCAAAATGACCATCCTGGTGCACAGAGAACACTGCTCAGCTACTGTTCTGTCACATGCGATCACTGGGAGCAGCACGTTTAGTGCAGACGTACTTCCGCTGCATGCTCCAAACTCTGCATTTGCCAATTTAACCAGTCTCTCATCAGAAGTATCCGCTGGCAAGGTGTGATGCTGCTGCAGGAAGGGATGCCTTCTACCCCTGTGGATACACCCAGCACAGATACACCGATATCTTAAAAGCAATCCAAAAGTGACATACAGGGGTAAACCAGGACTCTCCAGAGATGGATTTGGACCAGGGGCTCTTAGAGAAGGGGGTCTGGCTTGGTTGTGGGTCTGAGAGGACAGCACAACAGCTGCTTAACCCTGAATCCTTCTTGCAGTGCTCAGAAAGCCAAACCCATGGTGTAGAGCAAAGCACAGTAAGCAGGTCTGGACCCTGGAGTGGAATTAGAAAGGTGCTAAAATTCAGAGTTATTTTTCTAACGTGCATCTATCTGCAAAAGGAAATGAAGTTGCCAACAAACATTATCCGCTTCTGTGAAGCAGGACCGTGTTCTTATTCTCCATGCTGGTTGGACAGACATTGCTTTTAGCTGACTTCCTAATAGCTGATATAATTACAGCCATTGGCAGTGATTAATAACCAGCTATTAGCGTAATCACACGTTTGCCATGACCGTCAGGAGTGAATGAATCCAGCAACGAAGCTCAGGTTATCAGCAGCAAGGAAGCAAACTCGTGGTTTTGTTTGCTGGCAATAAATTAACTGGATATATGGAACTACACAAGACCAACTCCAATGCTAGTAACCACATCTCTCACCCAGCTTTTTTTAAACCTTAGCAAGATGACTATGCAATTTAATTTCTGCCTTAGACAGCTACAAAGCCATTTGACAGAACTGTACCAAGTAAGTTTGAGAACTTGCCCTGAAAGGAAATAATTCATAAAAATGGAGGTACAAAACAGGAAAGAATTAAGTGCCTAATTTTTGCCCCAATGTTTTAGGGGGGTTGCCCACCAAAAACGGTGGACCCTCATTATTTGGACATACGGCTGCCCTCCTCCCAGAGCTCAAAGGATCATATTGATTATATCCTGGTCTCATCTGGCCATCTGATATTATTTACAGGTCTACTTAGCACTGAAATACTAAAATATCATGTTAACCCAGCGTGCAGGGCACAAAAGCGATTTGGGCATGAACATGAGTGTAAAATAACACACAAATGTGCTGTTTGTGCGTGTGTTTGTGATGTGCATGTACAGAAGAGTGACCTCTCTGCCCCAAATGCACACATGGCACTGGGTACAGTTTTCCCCATGCACTGCCCTGTCTGTGGATGGGAGAAGCAGTTCCTACTCCACTCGCAACTGGTGGTCCTCCCAGCCCAGCTCAGTTCACTAAACATCTACAGATATTAACATCTTTGCTTCCCAACTGCAGACCTACAGGCAAACCACTCACAAATCTGCTGTGCTGGATTTAAATGAGGCTTACTGTTTCCTTATTCTGCCTCCTTTTCTCTCTTCCTCCCACCTGTTTTTTGGAGAAGAGCAATTAGTGTCTCCCCCAGTCTCCCTGGAAAGATACATTTAGTCCTTTCTTGCAGTTGGACAAGAATTTCCTGGGACGCCATCCAGAGAGGACTCCTAGCTTGACAGCTAGTGAGCTTGCATACCCCGCCGGAGGCTCATCTGCTGGCTCCATGGACAGCATCTGACACGAGCAAAGACCTTCCACTTTTCCCCTGAATAGAGCATTTAGCATCTGTGCAACCCTGGCACAACAACAAGTGAGCCATGATTCAGCAAAGGCCGGTGGATCTGCTGGCAGGGCGGCCCGGTCACAGGGCTGACTGTCGCCCTGCTTCCTGCTGACCTGCCAGTGCCGGGGTTTTTCAGCGCAAAGAAACAGCCGGGTGTTTTCCAGAGAAGCTGACGATCTTGCTATCTGTCTGAGCATTGCAAGAAGGCCTTTAATGCCATGCTGCTCACAGCTGGGCACAGACAGCCCCCATTCCACTGAGCTCCATGCATGGCAGGATTCAGCCGCCTCAGAGCTAAAGGACTGGAGGTGGGCTCAGGAGGATGCAGCCATTAATTTTTCAGAGACGAGAGAAAAAGAGCTCCCTTTTGTGTCACAAGGAAAAAAGTACAACCAAAAGCCACAAAGATCCATCAAAAAAAACCACTCAACAGGACCCTGAGAGCACCTTAAACCTGGCTGCAGCTCACGAAACACCCCACACACTCATTCATTTGGACACAGTGATTTTGGAGGCTGATGCCCAGTTTGCTATGGATAGCAGAAGCATCTCCCAGAAGATGAAGCACAATGACCTCCTGCCATGTCTGCAGCAGGGCAGGCAGAGGAGCAGAGTCACTCTGCACCCGAGTCGCTGTGTGCAGCAGTCAGCGGTGGAGAAGAACAAAAGCTCCTCAAACTGGCACGGGCCAAGGGGCAGGGAGGGGGATTTAGCTCCCACGTGGTTCCCACAGCATCTTGCTTTTTAGCTGAAGAAATGCCCACTCAACAGATGCCTTTCTCATCAGCGCTGCCCGTCCCTTGCAGCTCGTTGAGCGTTTCCTACAGCTTGCCCTCCAAGGCCTGGCAGGGCTGAGATTTAAACCCATTACAACAGGGCTGATGAAATTTCATCAGCACCAGATAAGCAAATAAAGAACATTAAGCGCACAAAGCGATTCAATGGGTATGTACAAGTGAGCCACCACCACCACTATCTCTAAGCTGCAAAGCTCTCCCAGCAGAATTTGAAATACATAGGCCATATAATCATACAGTCCTGTTCACCAGGAATGTAATCTATAAAGACATTTTATGCCTCTCCAATGGATGCTAAACTTCATTCTCTCCCTCTTTCTTTTTCATCCATTGTAGATGTCAGCTAAAAGCATCGCTCACTCAAAACAGTCCTGATGATGCACACAGTTTTAGGACACATCTGTCTGGTTGAAACCAAGAAGCAAAACTGAATTGCCTATATGAAACGCCTTTCTTATTCTAGTGGAAAAATCTCAGCTTTACTTTGGGTTTTCAGTCAGGTAATAAATTCATATGACTAAAGAGAATTTAAACCTTATTAAAACTGCATATTTTAGATTAGACTTTTTAAACAAAGATGGTCTAAAAATTTTGCATTTGAAAAACTACTTTGAATTTTGAAAAAAGTCTATAATGATAATCCTATTTGGTTTTTAAGTGGGGGAAGGGGAAATCCCTCTTGGGGAAAAACCTAACATTAAGGGGAAAAAATGTTCTAAAAAACTGTAAAACCAGCCCCACCTTGAAGCAATGGCTCAGTATTGAATAATTATGCCAAGGATAGCTGCGCAGAGATAAACTTCGGCAGCACCCTCTGCATGACAGATAAAGCACAAACCCTCCTAAGAATCTTATCCATTTCCAGCAGAACTATTCTTGTTAACCAGGGACACTATCTAAAAAGCAACAGCCTATCCCATAATTAACAGCTTCTCCAAACCTCACATTTTTCAAACCCACAGCCCGCCTTTCGAGAGAAGAGGCGTATTGAGCAGTCACTTGGAGCTGTGCAACAAGGCACACGAGGAGGCAAGTAGGGGGGCAAAGTTTTTATTGCCAGGAGCAGGAGACAGAGGCTGATTTCTGGCAGCGTAGGCTCAGCCCACCAGTACTTCTGGTTTTTGCTCTGTACGTGCAACCTAGTTAGGGCCCTGAACATAAATGCAGTTTGTCTGAGAAGCGAGTTTAACTGGTGAGAACTCGGCCATCTCCTGCCACCAAATGCAATTGCTTCGCCGTTCACATCAGCGTTAAGATGAGACGCAGGCTGGCACACAGCGTATTTCACTCCCAGGCTTGGAGTTGCTTTCCCAATGATAAAGGATTACAGTGGCCTCCAACTGGTTTGAGAGTTGAATATTGCCATCCCCCCCCTCAGTCCGGTGTAACCTGGAGAGGAGCAGACAATTCCAATTTGCTGTAACGGGGGTGGGCTGGAGGTGTGCGTGGATCCACCGGCAGAGCAGAGGGAGCGCAGGGTGGCTCGTGGCATTCAGGCCACCGGGCAACTCCAGTTGCACTTCACGACCCAGTCAGCTAAGCTCAACAATGCCGTAACCAAAAGCAACTCTCAGCATTTGAACAGCATTTCACAGCTGAAGCTAGCCCCAGAACAGTCCCTGCAGGCCTGTGTTGTACAAAATGTTAGGGGCTAGAAGCCTAAATAGCAATTTACACCCCAAAGAGCCCAAAGCATGCAGGAACACATATCCAGTAAGGAAAAGCCTTAAGTGAAACAATGCAAAGCCTTAACAGCCATTGACAACACTGAAGTTTAGGTCAGGAAGTGAAAGCTATTAGTCAGCTCAAGGTCCACAAGACATTTAAAGAGGAAAGAAATATAATTTTCCTTGCGGAGTTTGGCAAGGATACTGAAAGCAACATCACTCCTCTCACGGGAGGTGGCAGAGACCTGACAGTAAAGCCCATCAGCTTTATGTGATGGTTCCCACGCTGCCTGGAAAACCACATGCTGCCTTTTGTCCAACACCCATGAAGGTCTCAGTGCCAGCCCGCAGCCTGCCTGACCTTGCTTCCTTTGCAAGATGCACTGATCGTGAGATGAGACACCAGAGCCACATCCCTGACACCATCCTGCATTCGTGCCCAGGAGAACTGAGCCAGAAATGAAAGCACTGCTCCTCCTCCGCTGCGCACCTCGCAAATTTATTTTCTAAATAGCTTGTTAGGTTTGAAGGCATCGATAAAATGGCTCGGTCTGGTCTGGCAGCAGAAGTAAAAGCTACTAGAGCACAGCTGGGGTGGTACTGTTTAGAGTAAAGCCAACTGCTCAATTCATGGCAACCTCCCGCCCCTGCACAACCCACACACGTGAAAACTGGTCCAAACGAAACAACTGCTGCATCCTTCCTCCAAGAGGAACCGTAACAACGGCTACAAATACTATCTCACAAAGAGGGAAGGAGAATGCTGAAGGCCTATGCAAACCAGGATTAAAAAAGAAAATTAAATGACTGAAATACATGACAAGTTCCTGGCTAGACCACATTTAAGCCTTGTTCACAGGGCACAAACCAGCCCCGGGTGCTGGAAAGAAACTTCTCCCGTAAAGCAGCATGTTTCTCCTGCCTGTTAACCCCTCTGCGCTGCAGACCACGAGGCCACATGGCTCCACACAGCCCCATGCCCAGCCCGCAGCTCCAATCCCTGCACAGCCAGCAAACAGGCACCCCGGACGTCTTTCTGGAGCGCAGTCAGGACACATCACCACCAGCACAAAGACACAGCGGAGCCCTCATTCTGCTGCCACTTAGGCTAACCACCAGTAAACCACGCGCGAAGCCTCCAGCACTCTCCGTCTGGGAAGATTTAGATCCCAAATTAAGTCGAGCAACCCAAAGTCTTAATCCCTTGGCAAAAGGTTTCTCTGCAATGAAAGGTAAATCAGGGCTGAAAACAACGTACCCTATTGAGAGTGGCCCAGTGGCAGAGGGGGAAGAAAGCAGATGCCGGGGACCACACAGCTGTGCTTCGGTGCCGCTCAGCCTTGCGTAAGCTGTGCCAGACGACATCATTAGCACTGTCACAAAGGAGCACGAAAACTCATCCCAGCAACCCTTCTGGTGCCAGGAGATGAGTGCTCCCACGATGCCCGTCCAAGGAAAGTGGGTCAGCAGCTGCACCCCACTCACCCGTGGGCCCAGCAACACGCAGGGCTACAACCGCAGCCCAAGGATCGACAGGACACAATCTGACAGCCGCCGTTTCTGAACGGCCGCAGGATTATCCCCAATCACAGAGGAAGAGGTAGAGTCTCGAGCTGCAGCAATTCAAACTGCACAGCTCCAGGGATCACGAGTCTGGGAACTAATGGCTCGATTTACATACGCACAAATCCCAAAATAAACCAGGCGTTGGCAGATCTGTTTGCGGCTGGGTGCGGAGTTTACTAGCCACACATTGGTAAGAAAACGGGAATGAGAAATTTCAGCAGAAGGTGAGTGCAATGCTTTGAGAGATACTGGCTGGATTTGCACACTCTGGTACTCATCACTGGGTCCAACCAAGCAGCTCCATCTTTCACACCAGCCACAAAACGTCCAAGCAATCACCCAGCTGATTTCCAGACACAGGCAGAGTAAAGCCTCTTGGCTATTGTGCCTTGTGCTCAGCCGCAGCAGCGTCTTCCTTCTCCGTTATTTAACCAGTAAGGGCAGTAAGCACCCGCTGCTGTTACTTGAAAATGAAAATTCAACAAACATGAGCTATCTAAGTGTTACCTCTGAAAAGTGATCAAACACGAACAGGGTTTTAAAAAAGGCATCATTCCATCTGAATTACTTAATTAAAATGGAGTGACAGCCCCGTGAAATAACATCAGCCTGAAAGGCTCTTCATAATTCATAAGCAACTTCCTTTTCATCTCCTTTGTGTACTTTTCCAAGTACTGTTTTTCCAAGACACTGACAAAGAAAGGAATATGGATGGTGATCTCATTAATTGCAAGCACTGCCTAATATGCAGTGAGCTGAGAAACTACTTGGAGTTTCAAGTTATCTAGTCAAGAGGCTAGAAAAACTTCCTTCAGGTTCAAAGACAGGCAAATGCATCTTAAAACAACAGGAGGGCGTTGCAAAAGAAAGAGTCTCCAAAATGCACCTTTTTTTTTTTTTTTTTTTTTTTTTCACATTTTTTCCATGTTACGGTTTAAGTGACTCCTTGGGGGTCTGGAACTTTTGACACCTTTCCCTAGGGGCAGGACACCTTCCATGCAGATGTGAGATGGGTTTGGGTTCATAGCAGAACAGCTTTGAGGCACAGGAGCCTCAACATGGCAAGGGTGGTCACGTTGGCTTCATGCACACCCATTTGGGACCTGAAGGTTACGGAGACCAGGCAATAAACAACTCCCACACCAGCTAATGACATATTACCAAGTCTGGAAAGGAGATGGGGAAAGGGGAGGCTGGTAACACTGAAGGCTAAGAAGCCCCAAGCAATGAGATGCCACGATTCTGTACAAACAGCATCAAAAGGGAACAGAAAAGCTGGGTTCAAAGACACAAGAGCTTAGGGAACTGTCAGTAAATAGCCCTTACAAATCTAACCTCTCCACAGCCAAGAGCTCTGCAAGCTAACTGCTGGGGGGTTACCAGCTGGCAAAGGTCTCCAGGGCACGCTCGTGGCTAGAGAAAAGCTAAAGGATACTCACGTGCTGACAAGTTCTTCAGTGTTCCTGAGAATTAAACTAACAGAATTTGCCATCCCAAATCAGCTTAGGCCCAGTTCAGCAGCTGCCTCCAAGCAGGGTGGCAATTAGGAGACCAGATTATCCAGGCGCAAAACTCCAGCCCACGGCCCGAGCTGTAAGAGTAGCTGGACTCAGGAGATGGGAAATGGTTTTATCTGCATGTCTCTTCTCTGCCCAAATAAAAGGGCACCACAAATGTGGCCTCTTCCAAGAACAGGAACACACTGGGAATCACTTGAGGGAACACACACAAGTGTTCTGCAATGTAGGAATATTAACCCTAAATCTTGCATCAGTTGCTACTGACAAAAGCACAAGGTGGTTTACCCAAGACATACCGTTATTCCCATCTTCCCTGCAAGGTGAGCAGAGGTAAAAAGGCTTGTCACGGAGCAGGCTGGGGACAAACTAGAGTGGAAGCCAGGCTCCCACAGACACCACAGCCTGTGTGTTCCCAGCTGCACTGCTCTCCTTCAGGCAGGGCTCTCTGGAGCAGCACTTGAGCACAGAAACCAGAGGAAGCTCCTGAGGGACACTACAGAGACATTAGGGCAGCAAGGCTCTACCTTCACCCCACCTGAAACCTTAAGCACCTCCGTGTCAACTTGCAGCATCTTCCTTCCTTGATCTTTTACCCCTTCTTACCCCTCCTTTCTGCTTTTTGTCTGGCTTATCTGACCAAGTCAAAGCCAACCTTTTGCAACACCACTACACCCCGCCCAGCTTTCTCTGCGCACTTACAGGAGGACATTTAAGGGCAACCGCTGCCCAGACAGGTGTCAGCCCTCCAGATCACCCTTCTCATTCCATACTATGATGCAAAGATCAGGCTTTCTCTAAGTCCACTAACCTTAGCTAGATTAAAGCTCTGATCAGAGGGGCTTACATGGCAGCAAAAAAGGAAGCAACAGTAGTTTTAAAGCCTGCCCTGTCTGTTTAGCAGGCTCTTCCTGAATAGAAGGAAGAGAAGCCTCTTTAGCAGGATTTATTAGGCTACCTTCGGATTTCTTCCCAGCCCCCTGCTAGAGTATCTTGCAGTTGTGCATTTCACAAAGCCATGAGATGGTCTATGGGTGGATAAATTCTTCCTCCCCCAAAATCCTGCTTGCTTGGGAAGCCTTTAAGCAGTTGAATATGTAGAGCGGATCAAAGAGAAGGCAGGAGATCTTATTTACCAGCTAATTCTCTTTGACTCTTCCCATCCCAGGCTCAGCCCAACCCGCCGGAAATCAGAGTATCTTCTCTGCTGCTGCAGGTTTTAAGGCGGGCTCACCGGCATTCAGGCTTGTACCAGTCATTATTCACTTAACAGAAAATGGTGGAAGCCTAATA
Organism: Burhinus oedicnemus; assembly: GCA_008921705.1. Lineage (NCBI taxonomy): Eukaryota > Metazoa > Chordata > Aves > Charadriiformes > Burhinidae > Burhinus > Burhinus oedicnemus. Next base: position 1,290,652 of record VFFE01008394.1, read on the forward strand.
TTTCCCCTGTGATGGCTTTCAAAGGCTGTGCTGCAGGCTGAGATGCGGCTGAATTGCTACGCATGGCAGTATGGCAAAGTCCTCGGACAGTCTCACTGGTGGCTGGGAGGAGCTGCTCCCCCAGCCTGCCCGCTGCCACCGAAAAGAATCCAGCAGGGAAGGAAACCCAAGTCAGTATGTTCTTAGCATGCTACCTTCCGGCAATAGCAGAAAAGTAATGTTAACGCGTGCCTGGATGGGGAGAGGAAAAAAAGGAAAGAAAAGTTCCCGAAAATGCCACTGGAGTTTTAATGAATTAGGACAGCTGACAGCACAACAGTGCTCTGCCCCATCAAAAGTCTCCTTTACCTCGGCTGGCAAATTACACCATGAGGAGGAAGAAATTGCTTTCCTGAGAGATTGCATTGCCTGAAGAAAGGAAAACAGCCATCCATCCCCACTAACTGACGGCTGCCACACTCCCCTCTGTCACTCACATGGAACAATTATAAAGGATGTTCCCATGATAAGTAGTCAAGTAAGGTCCCTTTCACACAGCAGTCGGTGGTAAAAGGAGTCTGGCAGGGCTCATCTGGTCTGTGGACGCTTGCAATCTACCACAAGCAGGACTATTAGTGTGGCCAGCAGTTTCTTATGGTTATCACAATTTTCTTCATTAATACGAGGTCAGAAACAAACTGATGGGACTTATTTCATGCTCCAGTGGGTACCACAACACATCCCAGGCCAGGGAAAGGCTGACAGATACAGGATCACCCCAATTTCCCTGAGCACAGCCAGTCTGGGAGGGCACTGAGCACTGTCACCCCCTTCTTGAGTTCCCAGACAGAGCTCCTGAAATGCAATTTGGTCGATTGAAGAACTGAAAAATAACCCCAAACTCGCTATTTATTAGCCAGCCAGACACCAAACACCCTCAAACAAACAGGAGAGTGAAAACACCCATGCTGGCTGACGAGACAGTGTGGAGCTGAGCTCTCAGACGGGCGCTCCCTGCACCTAGCAGGTGTGGGATGTGATCAACCAAAGCGCCAGATAAAGGCGTTTCTAGCAGGTTACTGAACAGCGACTCCTTGAAAGCAGCTCTGCTGTTCATCTTCACACAAGCTCTCCAGCACCGTCTCCATTTTACAACCTACTGCTTCGCAGCACAGCCGTGTGCTGTAGGGCCCAGCAGAGACAACTGCCAGTGCGAGAACCAAAGCTCTGCTAATTTCCTTTCTCCGCGGGCTTTTGTAGTGGCACACGTACAACAGCATCCATTTGGTGCACTGGAGTTACGGGCTAGAGAAATGTCTGAAACCTGGTGTGAACATAGGATCAAGTACAAGCCCTGAGCCATCCGCAGAGCACACACACCACCAGCACACTCTGCATTGAAGAGTTTAAGTTAAATGTTCTGCATTTAAGTGCAAAAATTGCAGGGACTGCTGCAAGGAGAGAAACCCCCTGCAGTACTCACCTACCTTCCTGCCAGCCCCATGAATCTTTTCTTCCTTTGCTGCAGGAGAAAACAGCCACCTTTGCTGCGGTGCACAGAGCCAGGATCCCCAGGGACACATGAGCAGGATTAAGCCTTCCTGCGCTGGGAAGAGCCACATCCTGCACTTTCCAGGAGCTGCTCTGGCCAGCTGGCCTCAGTGCAAGCAGCGAGCAGACTGCACACCAGCTTCCTTCCCCTGCCTCTCTATGTGCAAAGGCAGATGATGCTGCTGTGTTGGTGCTAGGCTCAAAGGATGCCGACACTGAAAAGAAGAGATCAATGTGCAACCAGAAGCCTCATAAATTAAGATAATTTAATGACAGGAAATTTCACGTACATCTGTAAATGAAGATCTGGATACTTGCTATTGCCTTCCACCTCAACCAAGATGGCAACGTGTGTGCATGCGGTGCAGCACCACAGGAAGGGCACAAATTACATGGTGAAAAATGTAGATACCTTGGCCACAGAGCAGCAATATTTTGACTGTGGAAAGATCCAAAGAGTGAGGGCCCTACCTCAAAACTGGGCAGAGCAAGGCCGCAATTCGACAGTGTCAGATCACACCGCTTGGTCCTTATTCCTTACACCACCACCAGGACTGCTCCAACGCCCTGCTGCGAGGTGGTTCAAGGCACTGAACCAGCAGAAACTGAACCCCTCACAAGCAGAAGTTGTGTGTGACAGTAGTGCTACGGGTCATCTCACACCGGCTTTGGAGCACCAACATAGCAGAGGGGTAAAGCATGGGAGGCCAGCGCCGTGCCAGCACCAGCCACCATCCAAGCTGCACCTTGAGCCCCTCCAGGTTTTGCCTCTGGCTTGAAAAAGACGCTGTAAAGACACAAGGTATGTGTTTATTGCCTACTTTGATCTCAGCTGCTCCTCTTTCTTTGATTTCACAGTGCTGACAACATTTGCTGCACCCTGACAGAAGTTCTGTGAATATTCAATGCTGCCACAGTAATGAAGATATTAAATATAAAAGATTCTTCATGCCACAGTTCTAGCCTACAAACACAAGTGATCCTTGTCAGAGTGGATGGGACAGAACCAGGAAAGCGCTGTGGACACTAATGTTGCAGCAGATTTTCTCAGGGCAAGGAAAACATTTGATGTACCTTCTCAGATTGGGTCTTCATTTCTTAAGTTATTTTGAGCTGTTTCAACACATGGATAGAAATTAAAATGATGACAACAGCACCATCTGCTCCAGCTACTGCCACGCTACCGTGGCTGGCATCGCTCTTGCAGTGACAGAAAGCCCGTCCTAGGGAAGAAGCCAACTCAGGGGAGTTTTCCTAGGGAGTGCTGTTTTACTTCTACAGGATACAAGACTGCAGAGCTCCTGGCCGCAAAGATCACCGATGCAGAAGTGGTCTACAGCATGATACAGCAGAAGCTTCCACTACTGCCACAAGGGAACAGGGAGGGAATGGACAGGGTGTCCAGACAGTTGGGTTAAGCAGGGATGCTCACTGTCCTCAGCGGAGGCGAGAAGCCCAGAGAAGCCCATCACAGACACACATGCAGGAACACGCGTTACCAGCTTGCCTGAAAAACCACAGCTTACCACTGCAGTAGGAACACAGGTCTCCACGCATTCCTGTGACAAACCATCACCAAACAGTTTGCCCACAGTGCTTATTTCACCAAGCCATGACTTTTAGCCACTTGATACCCAAACTGGGCACCAAATACCCTTTGGCCCCACAGTGTCCAGTTCCAGCATCCCAAAGATGACTGACAGCACTGGAACGCAGCAGGACGCCTTATCAGGACCGTCTCTCTATAAATACAGGGGAAGGAAAGAGTCATGTGTTCCTGACACACTGATTTCTTACCCCAGAAAGAAACAAACATGCCAGATCTCACAATCTTTTGGGGCTTTAGGAGGACTTGTCCTCATCCCAGCAGTCACTATGCAACAAGACAGGGCTCAGAGAAGGCAATTTTAGCTTCTGTTTAGCTTTTCTGCATTATTTTTGCTTTTCATGACTAAGAGACACTTCAGATGAGGTCAAAAGTCAGAGTGTGTTTCCTGAATGTCCTTTTTTTTTTTTTAAGGCCAAAAGACACAAACAATAGGACATCCATCAAGCATTTCTGCTATACTTACATCTCCCTTGTCACGTTCTTGCATAACAGAAAAAATACTGTTCCCTCAAAATGTTCACAACAGTATTTATTAAAAACTAAAAGCAGCATTTTTTATTAAATCTGTGTAAGAAGGCGTAATAAGAAGATAAATGCAGAAAAAAAAAATCCTAATCTGGAGGAGCTCAAGAAAATAACCCACCAGCAGGAGAGCACAGCCTAGGGCAGAGAGGGCAGGGACAGGACACACCAACCGAGTCAGTGAGCGATGGGGAAACATGTGGGCACCCCAACAGGTTCACACCTCGCTGAGCACTGGGAAGTTGCTGCCCCAGTCACAAGGGAGTGGCTGACCAGGCCACCCATGGGCTGCCACCGTTCCACCAAGGGCGCTGGTGCCTGTTTTAGCTCCGAGTTTTCATGCACCATGCCATGAACAGCAAGTGAGACGTACGGTAGGAGACAGTAGTGTCTCCCGACACCCAGCACGCGTTAGCAGGATTTGAGAGCCAGAGCTCCTGCTTCTAAAACAAAAACCCAACAGAAGCTGCATTTGTACCTTTATTTTTCATAACAAGTTTGATCCACCCTGAGGCACAAGACAAACAAGGATTTTCAAGTAAGGATGAACAGCAAATAAAAACCTTTATATACAAAACGCATCCCTACTGAGCACTCGGGTGTCTCCCTCCAGCTGGTCTTTGCCCAGTTTGGGCCACTCGGGATGACAATCAGGCAGCAATCTGTCTTGCCTTGATTCTAGTTTTATCGAGCCGATGAGCAGATTTGCAACAAAAGCAGATGCAGGCAGCGTGAATAGTGACAATCCACGTGGGAACTCAGACCATAAATTCAGCCAAAGAGTTGTAAAACCATTATTTCCCCTCCCAACCCAAAGGCTAAAGGAGGAGCAAGTTTAAAAATCAGAATCCATGTGCGTTTAATCCTCCACAGGAATTAGCTGGAAGCCCAGTCGGTGCCCATCTTCCTTTTCATCTAAGACTGCCCCAAGTCTAGGAATTCAGGCTCAATCTTCCCCAGTACATTTGTTAAAAATAAATGAGGTGCGATCAGTCTCCTCAGGGATTTTATCCCCTTTCAGCTCTAAATGCAGCTCTGCTGTCACACGTATGATATGTATAAAAGGACAGCCTGCTTCAGAGACTTACTTCTTGCTTAAAATAATATTGCTCCTGGTCTCAGGTTACGAGGGATCCATTCATGTTCAGTAAGGTCACAGGCTGTCTCTAAATCACTAATACAAAGGCTGGAATAAACAGGGTTGCCAGTATTTCAGTAATGCTTCTTTTTATTGCAGTGCATGAATAGAGACAGGCTATTTGAAGAGCCTCTGACCACACCTAGAGCCACAGCGCTTTGTCATTCCTTATCGAGGGAGGCAGAGACCAGTTTACTGCCGGTGGGAGATGCTGGCTTCTGTTCTCACGCAGGGATCAGGCAGCAGCAAAGCAAACCCCACCGCAGCCCCGACAGCTTTACCCATCTTACAGAACTGCCTGTTTCCACAGATGGGAAGCGTTCAGTGCATTTCCCTCTCCACAGACTACAGGACTTTACAATCCTTGCTCAGTTCCCAAACTCATTTTACACACACTGATCTCCCTTCAGCATCACCCAGGTATGCCCAGCTCCCTCTTGCAAACGAGGACTTTCTAGTATTTCACCCAGGCCATTTCATGCTATTTTGCCATAAGCACTGGTAAGGCACTTTTCATCTGCACAAAACACTGCTGCAACCACAGTACAGGATTCTTCCATTTAAGAACTTAAGTGCCAAGAGGCTCTCGGATGTCGGTAGAGCAAACAAACCCATGGAGTCAAAAACCTCTCCATAAGGGGAGTACGTGAGCAACAATAAGTAATGAAACATGCTTTGGAGCTGAGCACGGACCTCAGACAGCCGTGACAATAAACCCTATTATTAGACACAATAAAAGCAGTGACATATTTGAGAGATTAAGCATTAATAAGTGCCTTCACATTAAACAGTATTCATGACTCTCTTCCTCTCTTGCCTGGAGGAACCTTGGGGAAGGGAGGAGCTGGCAAGGTAATTCAGCTAACACTAAAATAGGGGAAAAGCAAAACTCATGCAAAGTAGGCTACAAAAGCATAAAATAAGGATGCAGTGATGACAGCTCCGCAGTGCTGCAGATGAGAGATTCCCAACACTGGAAGCCCAGTACATCCTGCAGGGAGCTGGGCCCCATCTTGCTCTCAGCAAGTCCAGTTGCTGAGCTCTTGCCCAAGGGAAGGGCCAGGCAAGCAGCGGCTGCCTCAGTGAAGAGGCTCCCAGGAGCACTGCAGAAGAACATGGATCTGGGTCTGCCAGGCAAGGTTTAAAATGGAAGGGAAAGAGGACAGGAACAGGAAAGACTGATGAGAAAGGAAAGGAGACAGGACAGCATGACCACGTGTGCACATGGTGCTTGGACTTGGCAGGTGCCCAAGATGCACACACTGCTCAGGATGAGAACAAAACCTGGGAGTTCAACTCCTTTCTCCAGCTCACAGTTGGCCTTTTTTCAGATTATTCATCCACCACCACAACCCCTGTGAGTCCCCTCTTCACAAGCCTCAGAGAGTCACTCCCTTTGTCATAGTACGGGTCCAAACCCGTCATTTTAGTCCCATCCTTTCTGAATCTGTTCTCTTGCTTGCTGATGGGCAGTGACTACAAGCAACACCACAGCTTGAGCAGTAGATCTTTAGCTGGACTTTTACCCGCTTTCCTTTTCGTACCCAACAGCAACATTTATTACTTCTACTTGTATATGCCTGCCAGGCTCTCAATTACTACACCAGAAGATGCCAAGGGAAAAGCATGTAGTTTTCTGTCCAATTTGGAGATGTCCATTGTTAAAAGCTACTTCTACAAACCCCTCCAGCTAGCTCCAGGGCAGCATCGTTTGTCATGCTGATGAGGCAGTAGGTAAAACCACATATAAAGAAGTAACTTCAGAGGGCAGAATTTGCTTAGGGTAAAGTCTGAATTTAAAGGAAGTGGGAGCCAAAAATGAACCACAAAAGGCAGTTCTGCCTTTGGACTAAATCCCAGCTTTGGGCTCACTAACACCTGATGTCTGACACCACAAGCTACCGGCAGAGAGCACATGAAGCTCCAACTTTTGTAACACAACCACACAAGCCAGCTTAATCGCAGGTCTCACCTTAAACCACAAAGGTAATTCAGTCCCAGCACCTCTTACCCCATCGCATCCAGGATCTGCAGTGGGAGGGTAATAAAATACTCAGCACTTGCACGAAGCTACTCAGCACTTTGTACAAGGTGGGTCAGCATTAGGGAAGGAACACGAGACACATTTACATCTCTTCGGTTTCCTTTACTTCTGACCATACCAAAGTGAAGTACACTTTCAGATAAAAGTTGTGTTTTTATACAGGGGCTCCTCTTGCCAGCCTGCACTGACACATAACCCTGAGAGTTCACAAAAGGCTACAGCTACAAATCAACCTCCAGGAATCTCATCCTGCTGGATTATCCCTTCTCTTGGGAAAGTCTTTTCCGGCACACCCCTTCTTGTCATCGCTATGTCCTCCAACTAACCACACAATGAACACACTTACCTTGAGCCCTGCAAATCAGGACAGGAACATTTTGTCACCTAGAAGCCCAGTGCAAGCAGATTTTCAGCCTGGACAAATATTTCTGACGCTATCATGCGGACATGCTGCTGATCACCACTCCAAAGCCTCCTGCTGCTCTTGCACTCCTCCCACTACTGTACCTCCAGTCACCGAGGTCCAACAGCCCCTTCCCTGGACAGGGATCCAGGGAGAAGACAGCATGCAGGTATCCTCGCATCCCTCAGTTAGCTTTATTCCATCTCTTTGGCCCCCTTCTTGTCCCCCTTCCACTTGCATTTTTGCTGCATCTCAGCCTGATGAGAGCTCACATGGTCCCTGTGCTCACCACCCACCACAGGGGACTAATCCCTTTCACCCTCTGCCAAAGACTCACCCTGTTACCTGGACATGTGAAGCCACAGCAGCCAGCCAAGACAAACATTGCTTGCCCATCACTTTGCCTCGTATCTTGACTCTGACAGACCTGCTCTGCCCTCAACTCAACTGAGACCATGCACAGCTGGCCAGATGTGTTCCCTGCACCAGGAAGCTCAGATGAAGTGACATTTGAGAGAAAGGAGCAGTCTTGCTTGCAAGCAAGACATACACACCTTCATGGTAAGACCAAGCCAATGCACCCAGGATCTAAGTCAAGCTTTGATCAAATAAAAGATGAAGTGTTTCTTAGGCAGGGAAGAATTTCACCAGTCTAACACCCCCCTGCTTCTCCAACTTCAGTTTCAAAAGGGCATCCCAGCAAACATTTCTTTCCAATGTATGGAAGACAGTTGATTTATCTCAAAAATGGATCTCCAGGCCAGCACAAACATGCACACTGCTGAGCTGGATGTGTTGAAGGATCATGGGAGAGAGGCTTCTTTAGATTTTTTGAGCTATTTACAAACACCTCAAGGAATTTCATTCTGCGGCAAGTGACTTGACACACTGATGAAATCCATCTGAAATTACATCAGGCACTTCCAGGCAGACAGCCTGGGACAGGAGCTGATGGGGAGCCATGAAGTGAAGTGCTGACAAGTGGCAGAAAGCCCAGCAACTCTGTACCACAGGGTGTTCAAAGACACACACATGCTATTCAAAACCATGAATACAAGTTGTTTCATCACCTCTCTTGTAAGTGCTGAAGTTTCTCCACAAACAGCAGATTTTAATACAGCCCTTCTTCCTATGGACTTGTATAATCTGTCCCCTAAGACTGCACCTCATCCTGCAATAACCCCCACCAGCCTTCGTCCTTCCCATGTGCTTTAGAGCATCATCACAGACAGCCGAGCCACAGCTCGCTCGGAGCAACACTGACCAGCCGGACAGGACAGCTCAGGGACAAATCCACCTGCCTCCCAGGGCACTAATGGTGTGATCCCACCAACCACTCTGAAGCAATTCAAGAAGAGTACCGAGGGAGGGTACTGAGGCAAAGACAGACAGAGATACCGGATCTGCTCTAGGAAGACGGGTCAGGGCAGGTCCAGTGGGGAGGCTGCAAAGATGGAAATAATTAGCCCAACTGCAGCGATAATCCTTTTAGCTTAACTGAAGGTATCCCCTGCTGCTCCCTTTCCTTGGATATTTAAAGAAAAGACACTGAAAACAGGAGCCACGCCACATGTAATGACTGCCTTTACCAATCTGACTGCTTGGAAGGAAAAGATCAGTGGATTAATTTCCAAGGAGCACGAAGGGCTCATTCGACTTGCATAGAAAATCCACTCAAGTCTAAAGGCACAGATACATCTCCTCCAGACTCCAGTGTAAACTGCATATGCTTTCCACAGGCACTTTAAAAAACAGCCTACAACTGGCAGATTTCAGCACGAAACAAAGCTCCAACTTGCAGATGGAGGAGATCCATCCTGCTGCAAGAAGAGATTCAGAGATTTTCAGTCCCTCCCAGCAGAGCTGTGCCCACCTTAAAAACCACGCAAGAGGTTACCTAAAGGGCAACAATTCTCTGCTATATCCACCACATCCTGGGATGATCTGCAAAAACAGCTTGGGATTGAGGGTTGCTCACGCTAAAAAGCCAAGCGGGAGCAATGCTGCACACAGCAGACACTCTGCCACTTGGGCATCTCCAAGCAGGCGCAGTGACCCAAATCACCAAGGGCTGCACCTCTGGCAAGGCTGAGGCAGCCTGGTGCTCTGCAAGGTTTTGGCAGGGCTGCCTGCCAACGAACAGCCCACTGACCTCTGCCCAGGATCACCCATCCTAATTCCGTTCCCAGGACTGGTTTGAGATGAGTGGGAACATCTTGGCACTGCTCTGCAAGGATTAGTAATCCAGCTCAAATTACTTCTGCAATTACCTCCTTTCTTTTCTGTCTCCACGGGCAGGCAGAGCCCTGCCGGCAACCCATGTGCTGCAGCACTGCCTACTTTATTGATGAGCACTTCCAACTGCAAGACCATGTCCTTGGGGTGAGCCCCAGACACCATGCCAGCCCACCTCTGGAGTCTGCATACCACAGTTAAGCAAGTAAAGCTTCTGAGGTAAAAAGCAGACATTACACTGGATGGGCAGAAAAACCTAGAAAGTCAGCCCATCTCCGACGTGACTGCAGTACTAGTGAGACATCCCGAGAGCTGCTGTCCTTCACCCAAGACATCAGCTGGTGCTCCTCTGAGCAGAGTCTGGGAACAGCCAAGACGCTGAGTCTGGGGTTCCCACTCCACTTGGCTACGGGGCAGGCACACAAAGGCAACATGCAATCGATTCTGATTTTGTTTAGCCATTTCAGCGGTTCTAACAAGGCTAGAGAAGTCCATTTGGCTTTTGCAAGAAAGGGCTCACAGTACTTTTTCCACAGACTACACAGGTCTGCACACCTTAGAGCGAGCCATATACCCAGAAAGCACAACATGTGATGCTGTTTTTTGGGGGCTGGCTGCCCTGTCCGCCTACAGAGCCACAACCCTCCTAAACCTGTGCCGTGTTCCAGCAGCTCCAGAGACAGCCCTGACACACCACACACCCTCTCAACATCATCCAGATGAAGGACCCACAAGTCTGTCACAAGTCCAGGGCACTTCACTGTGAGCTTCCAACTCTCACAGTCCAGCCCCACACCTACGTACAGCCAGCACACAGCCTAGGAAGCAGTAAGCCAACCTACCAGCTGACTGATCTCATCAACCATCAGGCTAAGCAAACTGGAATATACTGGGAGCTGGGTGGAAGCCAGCACCCTGATTCTTTCTTGACTAATTCATCAAGTGTCACAGCATTGCTCCAGCTAAATTAGTAGCACTCCCTCAAAAGATGCAGAGACAACAACCAAGCCTCACCGACGAAGTAAGCTTATTCTGCTCAAGACAAACTCAAATCTACAGCTTTCTTCCACCTTTTGAATAACGTTCCTGCTGGGAAAATATGGAACGGCCACCCTCAGCACTACCCCTCAGACACTGCTTCATGATCCAATTTTCAACGCTTTGCAAACCAAAAGGGATTTGTCTGTAAGTCTGGACGCGGACACACCCCGGCATCAGCATCTCAAACAGCAATGCCAAACGCCCGTATAGGCGCACACAGACACTCCGACCGGCAAAGCCATTACAGCTGTGTTGCTGTAAGCGTCAGGACAATTTGTTACTCCCATGTTGATGAACACAGGCTTTCAGAAGAAATGGCAGAGACACCATCTCAAAAGCATTTTCACCATGGCTTTCCCCAGCCGTTTCTAACAGCCCCGTGATGCTGCAAACCCAACTTCCAAATGAGGATATAAACATCACCAAGGAGCAATTCGCTCTACTTCCCGCTACTACACAGTAAGAACCGCTCAGCTAAGCCCCAGCACGTACGCGAGGAATAAGGCTGTACCCAAACACTTCCAAATCCTGTGGCTGGCAAAACCCTGAAAAAAGACAATGATGCAACATAGATCAACAAGGATGCAACGAAAGTCTTCAAAATGCAGCAGAGAAGCATGAAAGGCAGAAGATTAAGACATCCACCTGACCGGCATGCTACAAGTGTCCCTGACTAGATACGCCAGGCTCAGCCTCAACATGGAAAGAACAGTTGCAGTGTCACATTTCCCTCATTTTTATCCCATGAGGACTGCTCTTCTGGACAGGGGAGCAGACTTCCCCATGGCTTTCGGGAAGGAAATGAAAAAGCTGCAGCACTACTTGTTCAGGACAGATAAATATGTTTACTTGGTCCAGCTGGGTCCTGCTGAAACTACAGTTTATTAAGCACAGAGGGAAACGGATCATTTTAATGAAATGCCTTGGGAAGGAAGAGGCTGGAAGCAGAGGGCAGCAAGGCGATCCAGCCGAACTGAGGCAGGGCGAGGAAGGCTGAATTAGAAGCCTGACTCATAAACACTTAACACAGTACTTGAAAAGTGCGAGTAATGAGGGAGGGAGAGACACAAAACTGATACTATTGCACTTGTCACCTGCATCTTGTCACCTGAAGGGGCTGGACCCATCTCCTCACCATGGGAGCTCCCCACAGGGCACACAGAGGTCCTGTCACTTCTGTCCTCATCCCAGCTAATCCCAGCTGATGAAGGATAAATGTCCCTATCTTTTCTGTGATACCACCTGCGCCTTCCAGAGTAGCCAACAGCCTTACTCTGCCAGGCAGAGACCATAACATCTTGATGCGTCTCACGTTCGTGTCTGATGGGACCTTTGCAACAAGTTTACCTGAAAGCTGCAGATCAGCAGTGAGCTGTTCCAGAGCAGGGCTGAAAAAAATGGTCCTTTTAGAGAGAAACAGAGTCTTCATTTAAAGGCTTCAAACAATGACAACCATGCTTTACGCTTTCACTCATTAAACCAAGCCGAGCTGCTTTACTTCAGGTTTCTCAAGGGTCAACTTCTGGCCATCTTACTGTGCAAGATCAAGACAGATCCACATAACTGGACGCCTCCATGCACACACTAATGACCTAATAACCTTTTAAACCAAACAGAGCTCACCAGGTCTTTCATTTCAAGTTCTGTGTGTTCAAGACTCAACTGTCCTAAGATCATCTCATGCTGCAATCAAGCCTTAAGGAGGATGGGGTCCCAAGCAACCAACCTGTGGGACAGGCATCACATTTTCCCAGATGCTGTGTCTCAAAAAAACAAACCCCACCTGCACCTTAATTCCAAAGCCCTGAACACAAGCCTTCACTTCCAAGGGCATTCAGGAGCATGAGGAACCTCTGCTGACACTGGGGAAGCATGCCACAGCCATACACCTCCTTCCAAACACCATTATTCTATCCAGAGCAAGAGTAAGAACATGCAATACTATCAGGTGAGAATTATCTGCCTGGAAAACCTCCATGCAGTACAGTTAAGTCAGCCAGCACCTTGCCTTTCTCCTTAGTTGTACATCTTGGGGGGAAAAAAAAAAACCAAACCTTTTGCATATCAAGACGGAATGAAGTGTAACTAGGTTAGACTATTTCTCATTTCTGGAAAGAATGAGATTTTAACATTCCTTCTCTCAAAAGCTACCTGTAAACGCCTGACAGAGCTGTTTTGATTGACCACCTTGAGGGGGGGGAAAAAAAAAAAGGCAAAAAATCTGAACTGCAGAAGGAAAACCATTAAACACTCCAAATCTGAGGTATTGGCAGCAAAGGTAAAACCCCTTCATCGGATGTAAGAAGGCAGCCATTGCTCAACACAACAAATTAGTGATTCTCGCTAGTGAATTTTGTTCCACTCATTCAGACACGCGTTAGACATCTGCCCAGATCCACGCAGATAAACGCAGGGCAGCTCAGGAATACAGCGCATACAAATTGCTGAAGTGACAGCTTAGCTCATCTCAGCTGCTCGTTCCAGCGAGCCCGTTTCTAAGCAAGACCAGCCTCTCGCTGCAAATGGAGCTGCACCTCGCGTGGTGGTACCACCAGCAAATGGAAGGAGAAACTCCCTTTAAAGCGATGGCAGCTGCCCTCTGCGAACGAACAACAGGACTGCATTTCTAGGTGTTAAAAAAAAATAATAATTAAAAAAAAATCATATTCCCTAACTGAATCCTCCCTGTGTTAACACGGCAGACAGGGACACAGGCAGAAATCTCCATCCCTCACCTGAAGTAAGCTGTTTCTACTCCTTACGGGTTTAATTGCTCCAAGCCAGGAGGGCAGGTGTGCCACGCAGAGCGCCTGGAAACACCTGGCAAGAAAACTTCCCTTTTCACGCCTGTGAACTTAGACTTAAAACAAAGAAATACCCAGCAACTAACGGAAAAAAAGGCAGATCCCAGAAAGGGGGGCCAGCCCCGCACCCCGCCTGGTGCAATTTCAGGACAAGAAAGAAGAGGCAGTAGGGAAAGAGGGTAATGAAAGGGACAAGGGGACAATTTCACCACGACACGGGGACGCCTGTGAGGCGCGTCCAGGGACCGCCGAGACCACCAGTTACACCATCCCAGCCCCAAACCCACCGGGCTCGGCACCAACATCCCCAGCCCGGCTGGAAAACACCCGGGGTTTAACAGCACTGGAACCCACCTTGGGCGACAACGCCGTTAACGGGAAATATTGGAATCCCTTGGCCGGGCATCTGGGGGGGGGGGATGCAACAAAGCACGGGCAACTCCGGGGCGCCGTGCCCTCAATAACGCTTGCCAACCCCCAAAATTTCGGGCTGGGCGTGGACAGCTCCGTTTTCTGAAGCGCCTTTTCCTCATGGTTTTCTATTACGGATTAATTTATCTTTCCTAATTACAGCTACCCTCCGTCCCCCCCCTCCCACCGAGGGCGGCTGCAGAAGATGGCACCGCGCCGGGGCGGGAAGGCGCTGCCCACCCCTCCTGCCGCAGCCCCCGGCCCCACCTGCCGCAGGGAAGGGGGCAAAAAACAAAAAAAAACCACGGCGAAAAAGGGGGAAGAAAGAAAAAAGAATAAAAATCCGCCTCCCTCCCTCCCCAGCGGGCACACCTGCAGCCGGGCTGCCGCAGGGGACGGCCCCGGCACCGCTGCGGCGAGCGGGCTGCCGAAGCAAACCGGCACCGGGGAGGGGGTGACACGCCCCTCCTCGGCGATTTTTTGGGCTGAAATGGCTGGGTTTAGGGG
>VFFE01008394.1:1314220-1324632 GCA_008921705.1 Burhinus oedicnemus
CCCCAGGACAGGGGGTGTAAAGCTTAGGGGGGTGTCAAGTGCTCGGGAGGGGCTGCAGACCCCGAGAGAGGGGGTGCAGAGACTGGGGAGGGGGGGTAAAGTACCTGAGGGGTCTGCAAGACCATGAGAGAGGGGGTGCAAAGCCTGGGGGTGTGTGTGAAGTGCTTGGGGGGGCTGCAAACCCCGGCGGAGGGGGTACAGCCCTGGGCTGGGGGCTACAAGCCCCGAGAGAGGGGGGTGCAAAACTTGGGGGGGGTGGGGCTGCAGAGCCCAGGTAGGGGTGCAAGCTCCAGGATGGGGGGGCGCTCCCCAGGGTAGCGGGTCAGGCTGTGTGCCTGTGCACCCCCGGGGGGGACACAGCACCCGGAGAGGGAGCGGGGGGACACGGGTGCTGCGTGTCCCCTGGGGCACACAGGCACCCAGCTGCCCCCCCCCGGCACCGGAGGAGGCTGCCGAGCCCCTCGCACCCCCCGCAGGTTCTTGCTTTTATGATCTTAACACATATTTGCCTCTTTTTTCCCCCTCTACTTTACATTGACCACCACGGTGCTGTACCCAGACCCACCAGTGCTCCAGCCCGACCCACTGCAGGGGGGGGGGTGTCTGGGTCATGGTTTTAGGGTCTTATTTTTTTCCTGCATGGAAAAGGGAGCAGCTCCCGGCTGCGAAGGGGGCTCGGATGCAGGTGGGAAACCCTCGCCGGTGCCCTGGAGGTGCTCGACTCCCCCTCGCAGAAAGGGAGAGGGTCGTGGCACGTATAAATGGTGTGTTTCACGCCGTTCAGGTGTTGCAGCGCTGCGAGCGAGAGATATTCTCCCTCCCCCCCCCCCCGCAACTCCGCTTGCGTCAGGGTTTACACGAAGGGCCGCATCGGAGGGAAGGATCCTGCCCACGGCGCGGTTTTGCAACAATCGCGTGTTCCGCAGGGAGCGTGCCAGGACCCCGCCGCCGTCCCGTGACGGGCACAATGGGACCAGTGCGGGACCCGTGCCCACCCCATCAGCAGCACCCAGCTCTCCCGGTGGGGCTGGCGAGCGCGGCTCTGGGACAGACCCATCCTTGCTCGCAGCCTTGGGCACCTAACGAGCCCAGAGCCGGTAATTAAGAGATTTATGGCTGCTGTGACCTTGCGAAATTGCTGAGTCAGATGAAGGGTGTTGGTTTGGTTTGGTGTGGTTTTTTTTTTTTTTTTTTTGCTGCATTCCCTGGCTTTAAAAAAAAGCGTGGGTTCCCGAAGCCTGGAAGCCCTCCTGCCATGGCCGTGGCCCCGTCCCAGCACGAGGACGGTCTCCGGGCTGCGGCGAGGGGGAGCAGCTCCTGAGCGTACACTGCACGCTCAGGCTCGCTTCTCCACGTCCTCCTCCCGCAGGAAGGGTGCGATATCCCCTGCTTCCCGAGGGCAGAGACACCGGCCCTGGGGGCCGCAGCCTTGCCAAGCCTTGCCGAGCCTCGCCAAGGGCGGCAGCAGAAGGTTTTGGACGTGCCAGCCTTTTTTGGGGTGCTTGTTGCAAGCTTGCACGCCCTGGACAAGGGGGGTTTCCCCCAACGCCGTCCCTCCATGGCTGCGCTGGGCTCTGCTGCCTTCTCAGCCGGGGCTGCGGGGGGGGGCCTGTCACCGCGTGCCTGGTCTTTGGACTTTGTTCCTTCCTGTCCCTTAATTTTCCAAGCGCAGGGAGGGGACGATCCTCCCTCCCCAAGGACACGGAAGGCTGGCCTGGACTGTCCCCACCTCCCTAGCGAGTCTGGGCCCGCTGCCAGTGGTGGGGCTGGGGCGGGGGGGTTGTTATCGGGGCTGGCCCAGCTCCGGGACCGGTCCCTGTCCTCGTGTCGTCCCCCCCCTTCCACGGGGCAGCACGATTATGGGGGGGGCCGCGCCTGCCCTGTGCCATGCCGATAGCACGGCCAGAGGTGGGACGTCTGTCCTCGCACCGGCGCAGCAGGGATGCTGGGGGGGGGGGGGGCTCCCCAAGGAGCTGTTGCTCATCCCTGGGCAGGGACCCCCCTGGGACCACCCTCAGCCTCGAGCATCCCTCCACTGTGTGTTGCAGGGGGCCAGCGCCATGGCCGAGAAGACCTTGCCGAGCCCCGGTGGGGGCATCACGCCGCTGCAGCAGATGCTGGCCTCGGGGACGGGGGCCATCCTCACCTCCCTCTTCGGTGAGAACCGCGGGGAGCGGGTGGGCGCTGGGGGCTGGCAGGGTCTGGCATGGCTAATGGATGGTGTCGTTTCAGTGACACCGCTGGACGTGGTGAAGATCCGGCTGCAGGCCCAGAGGACCCCCTTCTCCAAAGGTAACCCCACTCGGGGTAGGGTGGGGGTCTCCAGCCAGTCCCCTCCCCGGTCAGCCAGCAAGCAGCCCACGTGGATGTCTCGGTTGGCAGAGCCAGTGGTGGGGATTTCTCGGCTCCTGAGCGTGGGGCCATTGCGAGGTGGCAGGTTACCACGGGCCCCTTGTCCTGACGGGCTCAGGGGGCCCCGCTGGGGGAGCCGGGCTGATGCTTGGCTCCGTCCTTCCCCCTCCGCAGCCCGGTGCCGATGCCGAGCACGGTCAGCGCTGTGCCCACCAGCCCCCTGCCTACCGGGGAGCGGGTCAGAAGCGCTCAGCCCGCGTCGGCTGCTCGCTCTGTCCCCCGTTGCCTTTGTGCCTGTCTCCACACTGCTCCCCACAGCTTCCATAGGGCAGAAGAGACCCCATGGGTTCTGCCCCCCGCCTCCGCTGTCTGTCCCCCTCCCTGTTGGGTCAGCAAGCTGAGGCTGATCCCAAGGGACTGGTTTGGTGACAGTAGGGACTGCTTGGGAAGTGGCTGCGGGGGCATCCAGCCCCTTCACCCACACGCTTCTCCCACTGCCCAGCTCAGAGCTGCGGCACACACGTGTGCCCCAGCCTGGGGAGGTGGCACGTCCCCTATGTCGTCGCTCAGTGTGTCCCTGTTGTGTGTTTCAGTGTTGCCAGCACGGTCTGTGCCCTGGGGCGCTCAGCAGGCCACATGTGAGTAACGCCCGGGGGCTCCGGGCAGCTCCTGCTGCTGGTGGCTTTGCTTTCCCAAGCCTTGACGTTGGTTCGCTTCCATCCTGGTGGTGGCATGGGCTCCTCCAGCTGAGAGGACATCCCTCTCTGGTGTGAGGACTGCCATCGTCCCCAGCCTCGCAGCAGCTCCTGCTTTGGGGCTGGCCGTGCAACGTCCCCAGGGGGTCTTCTGGGGGTCTGTTGTGCAACAAGCCTGGCTGGCTGTGGTCCTTCTGTCCTTGCCCTGTCTTGTCACTCTGTCCTGTCACTACATCAAAGTCTCCTTGGATCTCTGCCACCCCCTTGTTCCCCGCTGCCCGGCATCCCCGTGCCTGGCCCAAGAGCACGGCGGAGGGGTCACGCTGGCTCCCTGTGATGGCATGCCCACCATGCCGGGGCAGCGGAGCTGATGCCGAGCAAGGCATAAACCTCTCCTGGTGCTGGCAGTGGCTCCTGTCCCTGCAATGGGACTGGATGTCCCCCACCCCATGGGTCTGGCTGTGGTCAGACCCTTGCTGGAGGGTTATCCCTCTCTGGGGCTGGGGCTGGCTCCCACTGGGCTCAGGCATTGAGGGTTTGGCTCTCTCCTGGAAAAAATGGTGGTTTTGGGAATGAAATGGGCTGGGCACGGGGCAGAAGGGAAGGTTGCCCTGTCTAACAGCGGTGCTGTTGTCTCCTGCCCCAGGGAAATGTTTCCTCTACTGCAACGGGCTCATGGACCATCTGTATGTCTGCCAGAACGGCAATGGCTGCACTGCCTGGTACAAGGCCCCCACCCGCTTCACCGGCACGCTGGTAGGGGCTGTGGGTGCAGGCAGGGTGGGCAGGGGCCTCCCTCTTCCAAGAGAGGAGCTTGGGGTGTTTGCTGGGGCCCTCTAATGCCTCTCCCTGGTGCTCTACTCTCTCCCCAGGATGCCTTCGTGAAGATCACACGCTACGAGGGCATCAGGTCTCTGTGGAGCGGCTTGCCCCCCACCCTGTGAGTTTGGACCCTGCCTGGGGGGAAGTTTGGGTGTTAACACCCGCCTGGGCATGTGGGCATCCACCCCAAGCCTCCTGCCAGCCCCCGGGGAGGGCACTCACATCTCTCCTCCTTGGCAGGGTCATGGCTGTGCCAGCCACCGTCATTTATTTCACCACCTATGACCAGCTCCGGGACTACCTGCACGCTCGAACAGGGAGCCGGGGGCACCACATCCCCTTGCTGGCCGGGGCCCTCGCCAGGCGTGAGTACCCCTCCTCTCCGGGGGTCCCCCCGTGCCCACCCTGTGTCCTCAGAGAGCGCAGCGGGTCTCTTGGCTGTTGGTGCCCACATTCGGTGCCTGGCTCTCCTGGCGTGGCGCTCTGATTGCTCCAGGACGGCTACTGGAGCAGATTGGGGCTGATGCCCGATGTCCCCTCCATTGCAGTGGGCGCCGTGACGGTCATCAGCCCCTTGGAGCTCATCCGCACCAAGATGCAGTCCCGGCAGCTCAGCTACCGGGAGCTGAGTGTCTGCATCCAGTCGGCGGTGGCTCAGGATGGCTGGCTGTCCCTCTGGAGGGGCTGGGGACCCACCGTGCTGCGAGATGTCCCCTTCTCAGGTATGGCTGTGAGGGGGATGGGGTGAGTGGTGGCACTGGGAGATGGGGATGAGCATGGGACAGGGCAGCCCAGTGCGTGGGGAACCCCTGCGCATCCAGAGTGCCTCTTTCTAACACTGGTGTTTGTTATCTCCTCCCAGCTCTCTACTGGTTTAACTATGAGCTGGTGCGGGAATGGCTTTGCGGACAGGCCCGGCTGGACGAGGCCACGTTCATGATCAGCTTCACATCCGGGGCCATCTCCGGGACGGTGAGTTTGGGGCCCTGATGTCTGCAGCACGCAGGGGCTCGCTCAGCTGTGATGCGGGTGGGGGGGCGGGATGGCCCCCGTGGGTGCCAAGGGATGGGGCTGGGATAGTGCCAGGCATGACAGCAGAGCCGGCACTGGGCAGGGATGACACGGTTCCAGCTCACCGCCCGGCTGCTGGCCCTGCAGGTGGCTGCGGTGCTGACGCTGCCCTTCGATGTGGTGAAGACCCAGCGGCAGATCGAGCTGGGAGACAGCGAAGTGCACCCAGGTGAGGGGTCGCACTGTGGGCGGATGCCTGGGGGGCAGCCGGGACTCCCCGGTGATACGTGGGCATCCCCGGACCCTCACCCGCTCCCCTCTCCCCACAGTCGCAGCCTCCAAGCCTTCCTCCACCTGGCTGCTCATGCGGCGCATCCGCGCTGAGTCTGGCACCCGGGGGCTGTTTGCAGGTAAGGCTGTGCCCCCCACCCTGGGCTGGGGTACAGAGATGCCCTAGTGTCCCCGAGGAGCTAACGGGACCGTCCTTGCAGGCTTCCTGCCCCGTGTCATTAAGGTGGCACCCGCCTGCGCCATCATGATCAGCACCTATGAATTCGGCAAGACCTTCTTCCAGAAGCTGAACCAGGAGCGGCGGCTGCGTGGGTTGTGAGCCGGAGCTGGGGCAGGGCTGGATGCGGCCGGCGCCCCGGGGGGACACTGCCAACCCCGCTCCCAACGAGGTGCCCCGGGAGCAGCGAACTGCACTCGGCTTGTGAAAAGCCCAAGTGCCTTCGTGCTGCGCTCTGCCTCCCTGCTGCCTGCGCGCAGAGGCAGGGCCAGCCCGGCCCCGCTCCCTATCCCCAGCCGCGCTGGGGGACATCTGTGCCTGCTGCTGTGACACTGGGGGGGGGGGATGTGGAGTCCCCCACGCTCATCCCTTGAGGCTGGACAGATGCTGCTGCTGGATTCACGGATGCTCTGGCAAGATCGGGGTGCCCCAGGAGACTCGGCAGGCCAGGAGATGGGAGCTGGGGCTTGGTCAAGGACCAAACCCTTTGGGGGCTTCTCTGTGTGCCTGCCTGGCCCCCCCAGCCCTGCTCCGGCCAGGGCTCTGCCCCTTATTGCCATCAGTCACGCACAGCATCCCCTTGCTGTCACTGCATGGCGTGGGGACACATCATCAGGACCCTCTCCCTGCCTCTGGACCTCTCCTACTCTGGGTGTCCCTGTCCCCTGGCAGACCCTGGGCTTGGACCCTGCGTGGGGACAGACCTCGCTGCTGCTCCGGGGGGGGCCGGCAGACATTCTGGCAACACACTTCTGCCCGTGCCCTGTTCCTTCACTGTGAGGGCCTGTCCCAGCGTTGTGCCCAGTGCGGGCACTGCCCCTGCTTGCACCGGGACTCCAGGGGGCTAATTTCTCTTATTTTCTTAAATAAAAGAAAATACTATTTATTTTTTAGGGCAAGGATTTCTTTCCCTGCTCCCTGCGTGCCGGGGCAGTGGAAGGCATCCCCACAGGTGACAGACGTGTCCCTGCTGCGTGGGCACGGTGCTGTCATCCAGCAGGTCCTTGGTGGCCTTTTACTGGGGGTAACGGACCCCAGGACCTCCCTGCTACCCCCAGCAGCAACCAACCCACTGTGGGTGGGGCAGGGGGTGCCCTATCCTTAGGTGATGTGAGTGTCCCAAAGGTGCTTTCCCTGCCCTGGTGGTCTGGGAGGGCTGGAGAAAGCTCACTGGGTGCCCCCCACCACCACCCCCAGCATCCCTGCCTGGGACAGGACCTCATGGTTGGGGGCAGAAGGGGTCTGTTCTCCCCTTTCCCTCTCCTGGCTGGGGTGGGAGCTCACGGAGGCCAGCTCGGCTTGCTGCATTTATTGATTCCTTTTGCTCCAACAAGGCGGATGGGGCTGAATTAAAAACCAAAAACACCCAAAACAACCCAGAGAGGGATGGAAAGAAGGAGGAGGCGGGGGAGCTTATCCCTGTAGTGGGGATGCTGCTGCAAGGAGGGACAGCTGGTCCCCCAAGAGGGGGGACAGGCCAGCCCCCCTGCAGCGCCTGGGTGCGGGGGGGGGGGCCGGGGGGATGCTGGGCGCTAGAGGGCAGGCAAAGCCCGGGTGGGCGCCCGAGGGGAGAGCGATGCCCCTGGGCTGAGCAGGACGGACACTGGGGCTGTGCCCGGACCCTCGGCCCTGGAAGGGCTTTGGCCCTGACCCCCTCCCTCGCTCCCCAGCAGCGGTCGCTCCCGGTGTCTCCTCCTGCCATCCCCAGCTCGCATGGGTCCCAGTCCAACGTCCCCCATCCCAACGAGTCCATGTCTCCGGCCAGGGACTGTGCTGGAGGTCCGAGCCACAGCTGGGGTAGGATGTCAAGATGGGGAGGGGGACACCCATCCCTGGCCTCCCCGATGGGTTCGGCGAGTCCCTCGTCGGTCCCGGGGTGGCGAGGGGGGACACACGAGGTCAGTCCTCCGCCGCGACGCCAGGCTGGGTGGTCGGGCCGTGGGGCGGCGAGGGGGCCGGGGGTCTCAGCTGGGGCTGCGGGTCGGGCTGGCTTCGGTGCTGTCGCTCACCAGGCACTCGTTGGACTTGAGGCTGGCCAGGGACTTGCAGCTGGGCAAGGAGGCCAGGGAGCCGCAGAGCCCCAGCATGGAGGGCGTGGGGTCCTTCCCTGCGGGCACAGAGCGGGGCGCCGGCGTCGCGGGGGGCTGCAGCCTCACACCCCAGCCCTGCCGCGGGGGGACGGGAATGGGGACCACCTCTCTGGGGTGACCACCTCTCCGGGAGGGACCTAGGTGTCTTTGACAGCACCCCCGGCACGAGGAGGGGGCTGCTGGGGCGGGGGGCAGACGCCTGGGTGTGTGTTAAGGGACATGCTGAGCCCCATGGGACACCCTACGGTGGGGGGGGGTCTTACCCAAGGGCCCCCAGGGCTCGCCTTCGCGCTTGCCCTCGCCCAGGCGCTGGGAGTCGGAGCTGAGGCTGTTCTCGGCCGAGAGCTGGTCGGTGCTCATGAAGCTGTGCCTGCGGAGGGACGGCGCTGAGCCCCCCCTCCCTGCGCCGCAGCCCCCGGGGCCGGGACAGCCCTGCCAGCCAGGGCCAGCCCTTCTCCCCTGTCCCCTGCCCGGGGCAGACCCCCCCGGGGCGGGATGGGGCACTGGGCGCGGGTCGGGGCAGCTCTGCCCCCACCGGGAGGGTTACCTCCTGTAGAGCTTGCTGTCCGAGCCACTCTCGTTGCCGTTGAGGGTCCCCAGCGAGGGCCACTGGTTCACCAGGGGTGTCACCATCTCCTTGGAGAGCTGGGCCAGCTGCGGGTTCTCGCAGGGGATCAGCCCCGTCCTGCGGCAAAGGTGGGTGCTCAGCCCCCGGCACAACCATGAGTGCCAGGGACCTGCTGGGCAACATGGCCCATGGGGCATATGGGGCATTGGGGACCCGCCACATCCCACAGGGCATATGGGACACTGGGGACACTCCATGCCCCACAGGACGTATGGGACACCAGGGATCCACCACATCACATAGGCCATATGGGGCATCGGGGACCTGCCACATCCCACGGGGCATATGGGACACCGGAGACCCTCCACGTCCCACAGGACATATGGGACACTGGGGACCCTCCATGTCTTACAGCACATATGGGGCACCCATGTACCAGGGACCTGCCACCTGTCACATCCCATGGGGCATATGGGACACTGGGGACCCACTGTGTCCCACAGGGCATATGGGGCACCCAGGCACTGGGAACCCATCACCCATCACACCCCACAGACCACGTGGGGTGCCGAAGACCACCACTCACCCTGTCTCTCAGGGTCAGTGGGGCACTAGGGACCCACCACCCGCCCAGAGGCCATGGGACACCCAGGCGCCACAGCACCCCCCCCAGTGTGCCCAGCCAGCCCCGGCAGCAGTGGCAGGTCCCCACTCACAGCTGCTCCTGCAGCTCCAGGATGACGCCCTCCAGCTCCCTCTTCTCCAGCTGGTTCTGCACCATCACCTCCTCCAGGCGCAGCTTCAGCCGCTTGTTCTCCGCCTCCAGGTCCTTCAGCTGCGACTCCCGCAGCCGCACCAGCTCCTCCAGGTACCCCTGCGTGAGGCCGTCAGCAGCAGCGCCCCGCTGCCACCATCGGAACCCGCCATCCCCATCGGCCACCACCATATCCCCAGGGCCACCCAGAGTGACCAGAAGAAGGCTGCGTCACCGCAGCAGCGGGATGATGGTCTGCGGGTACCACCAGGCTGCAGGAGCGGGGATGCAGTGGGCGGATGCTCCAAGCTGGAGCATCCCAGGGGGGGATTGGTACCCAGCCAGCCCCATCCCAGCTCCTGGTACCTTTTGGGCATAAACGATGCGAAATTTCTGCTCCATCTTGCGCCACTTGTTGTACCAGCTGTCCTCGTCAGTGACCAGGGGCAGGTAGGGGTGCTCGGGGGAGCTGTCTTCACTCGTGCTGCTCTCCACGCTGCCCCGCTCCTCATCCTCGCTCAGGTAGTCGTAGCTGGGGGGGTAGCGGGGCTCAGCGGGGACGGCACCGCAGCGGGGGGCTGGCACGCGCAGGGGGAGCCTGACCGAGCCCCACCGGGGTGCTGGGGGAGATACGGTGGGGTCCCCCCCTCAGGGAGGGCACCCCGGCTCTTACCTCTGCGTGAACTTCAGGTAGGGCGTGTAGTCGATGACCACGGGCGTTTTACCGTCCATCACCTCGCCCTTCAGGCAGAAGCTGAGCGGCGGCAGAAGGAGCAGAGGGTCAGGGGAGCCCCGGGGGACCGGTGAGGGGGACAGCCAGGGCAGGGTGCCCACCTCCCACCGCGCCGCCCACCCCTACCTGAAGTCGATGGCACTGAGCCCGATGAGCATCCCCGTGAGCACCATGGACTCGTCGCGCAGCATGATGGCCCCGTCGTCGTAAAACCGCCTGCGGGGAAAAACATGGCTGCATGTGCACCCACCGGCACCCAGACACCCACCGTGGTGCCCACCCCGGCACACCCTTAGCGCTCCTGGCATGGCACAGGCGTGTGCGTGGCCGTGGCCAGCCGTGCCATGGGCTGCTCACCTGGTGGTCCGTGTGTCCCGCAGGGCCGTGGAGATGTACTCGGACATGCGCTTCTCCATCAGTGCCACGCGGATCCAGGCCCGGCCCTGCAAGGCACCACCCCGCGGGGCAGCCCTGAGGATGGGTGCCACCATGGGGTGCCACCTTCAGCTACCTCCCGCCACGCTCCCACCTGCCCCCAGGGCTCTGGGATCCAACAGGTGGGTGGTCCCCACCCGGGAGCTGCTTTTGGCCCCATTATCCCCCCGCAGGGACCCAGAGCTCCTGTTTCACCCCAGTGATCCCATGGGGCCCTATGGGATGAGATGGGGCTGCAGGAAGGCAGGGCAGAGGGAATGGGAACAAGGGTGAGAATGGGAATGGATTGGGATGGGGATGGGCTGGGATGGAGATGGGTGGGATGAGGATGAGGATGAGGATGGGGATGGGATGGGGATGGCATTGGGATGGAGATGGTATGAAGATGGGATGGAGATAGAGATGGGGTTGGTGAGGGGATGGGGGTGGGGATGGAGATGGAGG
>VFFE01008394.1:1345958-1357224 GCA_008921705.1 Burhinus oedicnemus
GTGTTGGAGGGGGGAAACTGAGGCACGGAGCTTGTTGATGCGGCCAGGTTTGGGGGGGGGGCGTGTCTCATCCCTTTCTCCCTCCCCACTTGATTTTTGTGGCCATGCTGCTTTTTGGTTATTTCTCCTGATTTCTGCAAGTAAAGTCGGCACCAGCTTCACGGCCCAATTCTGCCTCCTTGGTCCTTGCCGGGGGATGAGGGGGGGAGGAATTGGAAAGTGGATGGGAAAAACAGGAAGACAAAATTTTGGGCTCGGTCCACACCCCCCAGCTCTGATCCCCCTCCCGAGGCACTGCAGGGGATGGGGAGTCCCCATCTCTTTTTGCCCTTCATGACATTTCGGGGCTCTGAAGCCGGGAGTGTGGAGACACATCCTGAGCCCCTGGGCTTCCTGCTTTATGGGAGGGCCCTTTCCATCCCGCCCTCCCCAATTAATCCCTAACGGACCTGATGAGGTAACTACAGAGACCAGCTGGATCCCAAACCTCGACTCCCCAACCTGGTCCAGGAGGCAAAATGAGGTGGGGGGACAGGTCCTGGCTGTGCTCCCGGCCCCGGCTGTGGGTTCCATGTGTCCTTTAACATCCTTCGTTCGGATTTGGGATTTGGGGCCGGGGGGGGGGCATTTGCCCTTCGCCGGACCGATGCAGAGGCAGGAGGTGGAGGCAGAGGTGGCGTTTTCATGCGTGTCGAGTTTGAGTGGAGGGCGAGCCGCAGCCGGGTATTTCTGGGGGCTTGTTTTTCATTCCTGGGGACGGAGGGAGAGGGAGATGCTGCCCTCAAATCCATGACGGACTGCGCCGTCACCATCTCGCCGGGATGCTCCGTGTTCCTTAGGCAGCTCCAAGCGCCCCAGTCTTCGCCCCCGCAGTGACGTGGGGTAGGGGACACCGTGGAGAGCCGGTCCCCGTGCCTGGGGAGTCCTTGGGCTCGAGTGCCCATCCCGGGCGGAAGCAGACAGGGTCACGTAGGCGTGCGGCTTGGGGCTCTGCTCCTCCTCCAGCCCATCCCCGGGGACCTCTCTTTCCGTTCCCAAGACCCGCTGCTTTTCCCCAGGGCCACCCGTGTTTGCAGAGCACCCAGGGCTCCTCTCTCGAGCTTGGAGCAGAGAGCCCGGCAGGGGAATTCCCTGGGTGAGGAAGCAGCTCCAAAGTCGGTGCTGGATGGGGCATTCAGTGCTGGGATATCCTGGCTGCTGCCCATCCCAGCACGGTGCTGCTGCCTGTCCCGGCCTCCCGGTTGCTCCAGGCTCCTCAGCTTTGCCATGTGTCCATCCTGCCATCTGGGCAGCTTGTCCGTATGGGAGCTGGGGATGCTTCTCCCGGCAGCTCAGGGGATGTTGGGGTGGCATAACCATCACCCTTGCGCCATCAGGGACCCCGCTGCGAGACAGGGGCTGTGCTGGGCTCTCCCCCCTCCCCGCCCCTGCTTTGTGGTATCTGAGCTTTGACCTTGGCAGAGGTCAACGTGGAGCTAGGTCTCAGGTGATGGCAAGACTCTCCGAGTTGAAGGAAAAGCAGCGCTGGAGGGTTTCCCATCGCTCCGGACACATCTTTTCCGCTTAGAAAGTGGGTTTCCCTGTTTTCCTCCTTGGCTGGAGAGCATGTCGCTCCCGTCTCGCTCGGCAGGGCTTTGCTCCCCTGCGTAGGAAATAGCCCTGTGCTCCCGCGCGGCAGGGCCATCCCCTTATCTGATGGCGTACTGGGATGAGCGAGTCTCTCTGGTTTGCACCGAGTGGATTTTCTCGCTTTGCCCGGGATTGTTTTGGCCCGTAGAAAGTTGCTGGAGGGTGATGGAAACAGCCACGTCCCTTTGATCTTTAATCTCGAGAGGCAGCATGTGGAGATTACGTGTCCCGGCGTGCGGTCCAGAGCTGCACGCCGGGAGCTGTAGTCCCCATGTCCTGCCGGGAAGGCTGCTTGGCCGTCGCTGCTGCTTAAGCCTGTTTCTTTGCTGCTCAGACCGCTGGTCTCAGGAGGACATGCTGACTCTGCTGGAGTGCATGAAGAATAACCTGCCCTCCAACGACGGGAGCAAGTTCAAAACCACCGAGTCTCACTTGGATTGGGAGAAAGTGGCTTTCAAGGATTTCTCGGGGGAGATGTGCAAGATGAAGTGGATGGAGATTTCTAACGAGGTAAGTGACAGCCGCGCGGGGCACGGAGGGGTCTCTGCGAGAGGGATCGAGCATCCCGGTGACCTCTCGGGGCTGTTTGAATCGCTCAAGTTCAACGCCCCGAGTCCTTGGCCCTTAGTGCCAACACTGTGCCGGTGGCATTGCGAACGCCTCGGAAGTGTGGGATGGGTTGTTTGCACGGTGGTGTTACAAAACTATGTGGGTTTATGCGATGCCGAGCGGGGACCTGCCCTCTCCCTCACCTGCAGCCTGTTCACATTTGTGGCCCTTCGTTAACTCCACAGGTGAGGAAGTTTCGGACCCTCACGGAGCTCATTATGGACGCTGAAGAGCATGTGAAGAATCCTTACAAGGGCAAAAAACTCAAGGTATCGGGCAGGAATTGGGGTCAGGCCCTAAAGAGGGACCTCCCCCTTCCCTGGAGTGGGAGGCTGTCACCTGTGTGGCACCCCAGACCCATGTGGCTCTGCCACCAGAGCCCCTGCAGGCACCTCACTGCCCGTAATCCCTGCGGCTGGCTGCCCGAGGCTCCGGAGGCCGCGGGCTCTGGGCATGGGCCAAGTCCAGGGTACATTTAATATGGCTGGCTGTATCGCTGGCAGCCTGCGTCCAAGTTTAGCACCGGGGGGGGCGCCGGGAAGCCGCTGTCCTATTCCTGGCCTGCCGGGTCGGGTGGGGTGCTGCTTTCGGCCGGGTGGCCCCAGGGCAGCCGATGCTCTGCCATGGGCCATCCCTGGGAGGTGGATCCCATCCGCTCCTCCTGCCTCAGTTTCCCCTCTTGCAGCACAACCGCTCTGTGCCAACAGCTCTGGATGGCTGGAGGCTGCTCCTGAGATACTCAGCCCTGGGATATTGTAGTTCCTGGGGAAGGGAGCCCTTGTTCCCAGTGGGTTTTTCCCCCCTTGCCTGCAAAACTGGGGTGTTCCCATCTCGGGGAGCTGGATTATCAGTGGGGCTGGATGGAGGCAGGTCTTCCCCAGTACCAGGGGGAGGTGGGAGCTGGCAGGGTTTGGCTGTGCCTTCCACGGTGCCATTGGCTCCGCACTCAGTATCTGCCGCTCTGCTGTCTCCCCAGAAACACCCCGACTTCCCCAAGAAGCCCCTGACTCCCTATTTCCGCTTCTTCATGGAGAAGCGGGCCAAATATGCCAAGCTTCACCCCGAAATGAGCAACCTGGATCTCACCAAGATCCTGTCCAAGAAATACAAGGAGCTTCCCGAGAAGAAAAAGGTACGGGGGGGGAGTCAGCAAGCCCCTTCCCCTTTTGTGTGCCTCTACGTGCTGGGCTTTGCCTGCCCAGCTCTCCCAGTAAAACCAGCAGAGCCCAGCCTCTGCCTGGTGAGGGTTTAATCTGGCTCTCGATGGGAGAAAGCTGGGTGCTTGTTTAGTCTCGTCAGACCAGTAAGACTTCCTTTCCTTTTCCTGTCCTGGTTCCCAAGATCCATGGGGTGGAGGCTGGCTGGGTCTGTCCGTTGGTCCGTCTCTTCCAGACGGACCTGGATGGTGACTTTACTGTTGGGTGGATCTGTATTTAACGCCGCGGTTAAATCACACGCCCCGCCGTGGCTGCCCTGTCCGAGTGAGGGATGGAGGGGCAGGCTCTGCTCCGAGCCATGGGAGATGCTGGGAGGAGAGCTGCCCATCTCGCCTCCACCTCTGGAGGTGGCCCTGGGTTTGGCTGGAGCCCAGGCAGGCGTTTTGGATGCCCCAACTCAGTCTGGGTGGATTTGTCACCGGCAGGGAAGGTCCAGGGCACAAAGTCCTGCTGTGCCCTCTTGCCCAGGGCTGCCCAGGACTGCTTGGGTGCAGGGAGAGGCGAGGTCCTGCCTCTGAATCCCTGGGCAGACTGGAAACCCTCACCTGGGAGCTGTGGGACCAGTCTGATGGGCTGGAGAGCCCTCCAGTCGCTTTGGGGGTGGTGGAGTGGCCAAGCCAGCAGGATTGTCAGGGATGTATCTGCCTGCCAGTACCCTGGTGCTGATGTCCATCTCCACCTCCCTGGTGGCTTTGTGTCCCCAGATGAAATACATCCAGGACTTCCAGCGAGAGAAGCAGGAGTTTGAGAGGAACCTGGCGAGGTTCAGGTGAGCGGGCAGCCCCCCCGCCACGTTTCCCTGGGCCCCTCCAGGCAGACCCAGTCTCCCCTCCTGCGTGTAGCTCACGGAGGAAGCCCTGGTGGGCGCTGCGGCTTGAAAGCGGAAGGAAAGGGGGGATGATGGAAAAAAAAAAAAAAGAAGAGTAAGGAAAGGTGTCTGAGCTGGGAGACTCGGCAAGGGGGAGAGAGCGGAGGACCAGCCACGCTCTGGGGGTTAGGGTCTGCAAGGGGAGGACAGGAGCCCTGCCACCGGCGCTGTTAAAAGCTGAAGCGTTAAAAGCCCCGTTCCCCTCAGACCTTCCCTTTGAACGTGGTCGCTGTGCCCCAGGTGGTTCCTGGCATTCCCAACAACCTGTCGCTGCTCCAGGGATGCAGCCCAGCGCAGTAAAGGGGACGCTCGTAGCTGATGCTCCCCCAGGAGGGGCAGACTTGAATCTCTCCTAAAACCCCTTCTGGTCTTTTTGGGGACCCCTGCCCTGTATCGGAGCCCGTGGAGGCTCAGCCCTGCGGTGATGGTTACCCCTTAGCGGGGAGGTTTAGGGGGTGCTCTCCTTCCACCTGCGACCTCCGTAACGCTCTCCCTTCCCCGCCTCCCTGCCGGGTAAAGGGAAGATCACCCGGATCTCATCCAGAACGCCAAGAAATCCGACGTCCCCGAAAAACCCAAGACCCCCCAGCAGCTGTGGTACAACCACGAGAAGAAGATCTACTTGAAAGTGCGTCCAGATGTGAGTACGGTGGGTGGGAGTGCGTGTGAGCGTGAGTGTCAAGGGGTCCTGTACCCCGCTGCTGGGGGGAGAGGAGGGGGAAACGAGAGAAGCATTTTAGGAGGGGGGAGGGGATGGGATGGAAGACACCGCTAGAAGCTCCCAGCAGTCTGGATGGAGGTAAGAAGGGGCTCTGCACATCTGGAAGAGGCTCAGCGGGAGACAGACCCCATTTTTTGCCTGCAGTTGAAGGGGTGACCACAGCCTGAGTCAGGGCAGGAAAGATTTCCAGCAACATCCACCACTGGCCAAGCCCCACACTCGCACGCACCCCCTTCCCCGGCTGCGAGCTCGGCTCGCGGCCACCCCACGGCCCCAAGCCGGGTGCCGCCGGGACAAAACGGCGGGCCACACTATTTTTGCCTTTTTAAATTTTTTATCTTTTTTTTTCCCCCCCTCTTCTTTTTTTTGGATTTTACCCCTCTGCCCTCACCTCTGGCTTTGGGTTTTCAGGCCACCACGAAGGAGGTGAAAGAGTCGCTGGGCAAGCAGTGGTCTCAACTCTCGGATAAAAAGAGGCTGAAATGGATTCATAAGGCCCTGGAACAGCGGAAGGAGTACGAGGTAGGGAGCAGCCTCACCCGTTCCCCTCCACACTCGTCCCTACGTTCACTCTGAGCCACTCTGCCTCCCGGCCGCTAGCCACCTGCGGCTAGCCAGCCTCACCCGATAGCCAGCGTGGGGCTTCAGCCAGATCCCTGCAGGTCCCTAGTGAGTCTGAGCACTGCCTCCTCCAGCGACGTTTGGGGAAGGGAGAAGTATCCCTGGGGAGACAATTAGGGCAATGGTTGGCTTCTCTTTCCTCCTCCTCTGGCCCCCAGCCAGGCGGGGATCGGAGCCCCTCTCCTGACCGCTCTCCATCCTTTGCAGGAGATCATGCGTGACTACATCCAGAAGCACCCGGAGCTGAACATCAGTGAGGAGGGCATCACCCGCTCCACCCTCACCAAGGCCGAGCGCCAGCTTAAGGACAAGTTTGACGGACGACCTACGAAACCCCCTCCGTGAGTACTGTCCCTCCCTGTTCGGGGGCGAGGGATGTGTCCCTCTCTGAGCTAGCGGGAAGAGGCTGGTTCGTGCTGACGAGGAAATTGGGGCTCTGCCTGGCTTTGAGAGCCCCAAGAGCATCATTTCTGGGACCACGGGCATGGGCTGTCGATGACTTCATTAAACTGGTCCTTAACTATACATTAAATATACATTTGCAGAGAATCTGAAGTTTATGGTGGTGCTGCGTGCTCTGGGTTAGGGCGTAATCCCACCCCTAGCTTCCTTACAATGCAGACACGTCTGGCACAGCGCTTACTGCCTGGTGCAGCCCTGACGGCCACTGGGGGGTCTTGGGGGGCTCTTAGCACCCAGCCAGCTGCGCAGAGGGGACGTGAGCGAGGCAGGTTGTCCCTAATGCTGTGTCCCTCCATCGATTGCAGGAATAGCTACTCCCTGTACTGTGCAGAGCTGATGGCCAACATGAAAGACGTGCCCAGCACCGAGCGGATGGTGCTGTGCAGCCAGCAGTGGAAGCTGCTCTCCCAGAAGGAAAAGGACGCGTACCACAAAAAGTGCGATCAGGTGAGCGGTCAAGGACGGACAGACGGGTGGATGGGCAGATGGGCACCAGCGCTGTGGGGAGGGAGGAGTAGGATGGGAGGGTTTGGGGGACAAATCTCGCTAGAAATGAGTCCCTCGCCCTTCCTCGGTACCTGTTCTTGTCGTCTTGACCACCAGTTCCTCCCGAGATCCTCGGTCACCTCCCTTGGTCCTCTTGTCTCCCCAGTGGGACCAGCAGATGGCCTGGATGGAGGATGCTGTTGCCGAGGGAGCTGAGGGGACTGCACGAGGCAGGGATGGGGTGGGGGAATCTCTGTGTAACCACATGTCTCCATTTTCCTCCAGAAAAAGAAAGACTACGAGATTGAGCTGCTCCGCTTCCTGGAGGTGAGTGATGTTGCAGGTGCCTCAGCCATGGGGTGCTGGAGACCCCAGATGTTGGGAGGGAACCCTGGCCAGGGGCTGAGATGGGTTAAACAGGGGCTGCACTGATGCTGCCCTCTTCTGCTCCCCCCAAAACGTGGTTGGGTGTTGCACAGAGGTGTTTGCACAGGCTCTTGACCCTTCCCCAGCTGCCCTAATGCCTGACCCAGTGTCTTCCAGTTGGGCACTGGGAGGTGGGGACAGGCCCCCCGCCCTGGCTGGGAGGGGAAGCCAGGGGATGAGCGGAGGGCTGGTGCTGGCGTGGGGGTTGCTGTCAGCGGCTGCGGCTGTGCAGGCGGCAGCGAGTCTCTCGCTTCCTTCCCTTGGCCGGGGCGTAGGTGGGGGGAGCTGCACCGAGGCCGTCCCAGCATCGTGCTCGGTCCCCAGGCGGACGTGACGCAGTCCCGGCTGCGGCTACAAGGGCAGGGGGGTGGAAAACCCAGGGGTACGCCTGGATCCGGGCACCTGCCAGCCCTTCCTTTGCAGAGAGGAAGCAGATGAGACTGAGCCAGGGAGGGGACAGAGCTGGGACAGAGTGACATTGCCTGGCGAGGAGGGTGGCAGAGGCATGGGGAAGCCCAAGCTGCACACCCAGGGTTGCAGTGCCTGATGTTGGCCCTGGCTGGGGTGGCTTTTGGATTGGGACAACGGGGTGCATTAGTTCCCCCTTCCCCAGTGTCCCTATTCCCTGATTGCATCAGAGCCTCGTTAGCATTGGGCCGTCTAACCGTGTCTCTCCTGTGCCACCCAGAGCCTGCCTGAGGAGGAGCAGCAGCGGGTGCTAGGCGAGGAGAAGATGTTGGGCAGTAACCGGAAAGGGGCGACAAGTCCTGCATCCAAAAAGTCCTCACCAGAGACCGGCAAGGTGAGAGCGGCAACTGGAGAGATGGGGCAGCGTGTGCCAGAGACATGAGTTGGGGTTGCTGGCATCTCAGGGTGCTTTGAGGGCTTCATTCCTTGGTTCTTTCACCATGTTTTTCCTGGGGTTGGAGGCCACTGGTGTGAGGCAGGTCCCTCTGTGGGCTCACCCCCACCCACGGCCCCATGTCCCTCCTTGCAGGCCAGCTCAGAGAAACCCAAACGGCCCATCTCCGCCATGTTCATCTTCTCGGAGGAGAAACGGAAGCAGCTGCAGGAGGAGCGGCCGGAGTTGTCAGAGAGTGAGCTGACCCGGCTCCTGGCCCGCATGTGGAATGACCTCTCGGAGAAGAAGAAGGTTGGTACCATCCCTGACCCATCTTCTCCATCCCCATCTCTGCTGCTCTGTTGGGCATCTCCGTCAGTCCAGGGGACGCTGCATGTCCTTGTCCTGCTGCAAGGGGCTTTGCTCACTGCCAGTCACTGCAGCTGAGGGATGATTGTCCCCAGGAGCATCACAGCTCCGGCGAGCCGTCACCCAGGTGCCGGTGTTGGCACCGATGGGTGCTGCCAGCTGTGCCTTCTCCCTCTCGTGACCTGGTGGGTCAAAACCCAGCAGCTTAAGAAACCTTGGAGGGTCCTTGAGCACCAATTTAAAGGCTTGATGGTTTTTCTGGCAGGGGAGAGTCGAGACGTGGGTGTGGGTGGTGGGGGGGCTGCTCCTCCTACCATGTGGATGGCAGTGGGGGAAGCTGCAGCGTCCTGCTGCTTGGTGGCCGGGGGCTTGTGCCCAGGGGGCCATGCTGCCCTTTCACCCCTGCCATGCACCCCTGCACAGGCCAAGTACAAAGCACGGGAGGCGGCGATGAAGGCGCAGTCGGAGAAGAAGCACGGCTCAGATAAAGAGGAGCGCGGGAAGCTGCCCGAGTCTCCCAAGACAGCCGAGGAGATCTGGCAACAGAGCGTCATAGGAGACTACCTGGCTCGTTTCAAGGTGAGGAGTGGGCTGGGAAAGGTGGGGTCGTCACTCCCACCAGCAGGAATCGCCTTGCACCTTCTCCCTTGCTTTCACGCCCGAGGCAACAGGTTGGGGCTGGGAGCCACGGGGAGGGATAGGGGTCACAGAAAGGGACCAGGTGCCCCGTGGCCTGCGGTGGAGCTGGCGGTAGCACCCCAACATCTTGGGTGCATCTATAACATGGCGTGGGGGGTCTGTGCTGCAGAACGACCGGGGGAAGGCGCTGAAGGCCATGGAGGCCACTTGGAACAACATGGAGAAGAAGGAGAAGTTGATGTGGATCAAGAAAGCGGCGGAGGATCAGAAGCGATACGAGGTGGGTCCCTGCTCCTTCCCAGCCCTCGCTGTGCCCCCGCGGCCAGCACTGCTCCTCTCTCCCTGACCCCATCTCTCTCCTCCGGATCAGAGGGAGCTGAGCGAGATGCGAGCCCCTCCGTG
This sequence comes from Burhinus oedicnemus, assembly GCA_008921705.1. Classification (NCBI taxonomy): domain Eukaryota; kingdom Metazoa; phylum Chordata; class Aves; order Charadriiformes; family Burhinidae; genus Burhinus; species Burhinus oedicnemus. Next base: position 1,355,249 of record VFFE01008394.1, read on the forward strand.
CTCTACCAACTCCGCCAAGAAAATGAAGTTCCAGGGAGAGCCGAAGAAACCCCCTATGTGAGTACTTGGGGTCTGGGGTCCGAAAAGTTGGATCTGGCTGGGCAGGTGGGCTGGTGCAGAAGAGGCTGGAGCAGCCCCAGGGTGGAAGGAACGTGGGCTGGACGATGGTGGGGATGGCTGGGTGGTTAGCGTGGGCCGCTTGTGGACACCCAGGTTCTCCATGCATGCAGTCTGATCCGGTCTCTGTGTTCCCCCCACTTGTAGGAACGGTTACCAGAAATTCTCCCAGGAGCTGCTGTCAAACGGGGAGCTGAACCACCTCCCGCTGAAGGAGCGGATGGTGGAGATCGGCAGCCGCTGGCAGCGCATCTCCCAGGGCCAGAAGGACCACTACAAAAAACTGGCAGAGGAGCAGCAGAAACAGTACAAGGTGCACCTTGAAATCTGGCTCAAGGTGAGCATCGGACCCCGACATCCGGTGGGGGGGGACACTAGGGTGCTGTGGGGTTGGATATCCTTGGGGATGTTTGGCGTGGTCTCTGCTCACAGCCTGCCCCTGGGAAACCACCATCTCCAGACCCTTTTTGGGCATTTTGTAACTTCAAGGGCCTTTAAAGAAAATATATATATAGGTGGGGAGGGGGCGCCCTGTGCTAGAGTCCTTCCTCGCTTCGTCCCCCACTCCGTGCCTGCCCAGCCCTCCCTGCGCCCTGACCGTCTCCCCTGTCTCCGCAGAGCCTCTCGCCCCAGGAGCGGGCTGCCTACAAGGAACACACATCCAACGTGAGTATCCAACCGGCACCGCCAGGGTGAGGGGGTGGTGGACCCGGAGGCTTGGGCCTGGCCTGGGCTGGGCCCTGGGTGAGGTTGGGGTGTGCGGTAGATGAGCCGAGCTCAGGAGAGCCCCGCAAAGGGGTTCCCCCCCAGCCATAGGAGCTCGGCAGTGGGGTTTTCTCCGGGCTGGGCACTGGGAAGGAGCCGAGCTGGAGCCCTGCAGCTCTAAACGGTTTTGCCTTGTTCCTTCCCTCCACGCAGAAACGCAAGAGCATAGGGAAGATCCGGGGCCCCAACCCCAAGATGAAGCCAACGATGCAGTCCAAGTCGGTGAGTGCGCGACAGCCGTGTTCCACGTTGGGGACACCCAGCACCCTCCTCCCTGGGGGGGGGCATCCCGGGGGGACCCAGACCTCTTGCTCGAGGTGTCACCGGTGCTTTCTGCCGCCTGCCTTATCCTTGAGACAATAAACCAAGGGCCCTCCCCAAATCGCTGCTCAAAAGCCACCCTGGTCTGATTTTGCCCGCTCCTGCCATCTACGATATCCCTTTGCACCCCCTTCCAGAAGCATTTTTGGGGCCATTTGTAACATAAACGGGGAAAAGCTGCCAGACAAGGTGTGGGATAGGAGCCACCTGATCCCGGTGGGTGGATGGAGGAGTCCAAAGGCTGATGGCCAAGGATGGGGTGATGCACCCATGGGTGCTGGTGTCCCGGGGTGCCTGCCCATGACCAACCCCTTCCTGCCCCGCAGGAGTCAGAGGACGACGACGAGGAGGAAGATGAGGAGGAAGATGACGACGAAGACGAGGATGACGACGATGACAATGGCGACTCCTCAGAGGAAGGCGGCGACTCCTCGGAGTCCAGCAGCGAGGAGGAGAGCGAAGACGGGGATGAGGTGAGGCTGCGGTGGGTGCCGCGGGGAGGGCGGCGGGGCCATCCCGGGCCCCGCTCTGCTCCCGTACCGCTCGCTTTGCCCCCCCACTCCACCCCCTCACCCTCCGCTGGGGGCTGGGGGGGGCATCCGCACCCAGGCTCAGATAGGACCATGGCGGAGGAGCTCCTGGGAAGCTGGGGGGACACAGGGAGGCGAAGGGGAACGGGATCCCCCACCCCCCCCCACCCCCTCTCCCCACCCAGCGTCCCCGGGGGGGGTGCGAGGAGCAGCCGCGGGGCGTAGTTAGGAGCAGCCTCGGGA